>CAXKVY010010130.1:0-27801 GCA_964058915.1 Tetropium fuscum
TCATCAGTCATTTGTCATCAGTCACACAGAGGAAATATCAAAAATATGCTGCTATAAATTTCATGCACATTTATAATACCTACTCGAATATCAGTTTTAAGTGAACACTTACAATTTGTAGGTACAGAAAATGACGTAGGTATCTATATAATTAATAACAGGTAATGTGAATAGTAGCATGTTTCAATACTGAACGCATACATAGAAGGTTGCTTGCCAACATAAATTATTCAAATATTAACGTACACACCTAGGTAGGCAGGCGTATATTGATTTTCACCCACCCTTATTTATCTGAAACAATTAGTGATAAAAACAGTAGATAATGCTTTTATTACACTTTCATCAGAATATTTTTTATATAATCTCATATGACTATTACCTAATATGACTTGTATATTAGCATAAAACTCGAAAAAGCATAAGATTATAAGTAATTAATAATATAATCAGTTGTTATGCAGAACAACGTCTATTCTCACAGTTACATGGTTTACAGTATTGTTGTACCAATGTCGGCTGGTAGGGAACCAATAGTTCAATCGTTGAAGGTAAAAATAAGCCAATAGGTAATTTGGAATTAAGCTCATTTTACTCTTAACCTCAAAAGTGACATATGAGCATATGACTTGCGTTTTTTGTTTTTAAGGGTTGAAAACTGTACTTTGTGAAAAAAATAGAAAAACTGCAGGTTCAAACATTTGATGGATTCACATCTTATTTAATTATGTAGAATAAAGCTGCTTTCATGTTCTAAAACATGATTTACGATGTATTCCAAATTATCAAACCTTAAAATTGACCCCTATGCCTAAATTAATTAAAAAACGAAAAAAATATAATAAAATAATTTTGAAACTGTAAGAGGACTGTAATAATTACATTTAATTATTACATAAACTGTAATAATTACATTTATTTTGAAACTGTAGGAGGACAATTCTGGCAGTTGTCACCACAGCATGTCCCACACGTTGCGTTACAATCTGAGATATTTTAACACGGGGAGACCCAACGATTCATTCATAAAACGCTAGAAGAGCCTTATTAATCTATTGTTCTAAAAAGTGCAATGAGTGCGAAAGAGAAAATGAAAGACGCGATTCGGCAACACTACTTCTTCTTAGCCAAGCCAAGCCGTCAAAGATGTAGCTAACCTTGAAGATACTTAGCGATGCAAAGTAACATTTCCGGACTTAAATGATCCACCCTTTTACAAACTATACAAGAATGCACCATAATTACACACTTATTGTCCACCTAAACCGCAATAAATACAAAGATTCATAGAACACGCTACAGAAAGCACAAGTACACAAGGGCGTTTCGGCAACCACTCACAGAATGGAAACAGATGTTTTTCCATTCATAAGTCGACCTTGACGTAAAACCCAAGTAAAAAGCGACGTTGCCGTTGTTGAGAATTGTATCTCAAGGCACAGCACATTTTCGATTTTCACCATATATTATTAACGCAATAAGGCAATACAATAGATTAAATAATATTTTTTTAGATTTTTTAAATAATATTTTTGTATAAAAATGAATCAGATTCATTTAAATTGTCAAATTATTTGAAAATCTCTAGGGTATTCAAAGACCAAGTAAATTTAACAGTAAGCCTGGCAAATTTACCGCTCGGAAGAAAAAGACGGACGACTAGGATGGACCGATCTTGGATCGGCCAAAAACGTAAACAATTCTATCTCTTCGTGTTAAAATGTCTCTGATTACAATATAATATTCGGAGTCTTCGGCAACTACAAGAGGCACCGGATCCGTTTTTTACCATAACTACCTTAATTTTGAAGCCACATGTCCATTCAAAAACCATTTTACAAGTAATTTCAAGGATCATGTATCAACGGCTACAAGGCTACGCATTATAATGCAAACTTCCTTCTAACAGTTCTAACAATATATCCTCTATCTTCTCTCAAAAATTTGACTGGCCGCCGTTTTTGCATCGTAACTCACTTAGTTATAATGCGTCTTTTAACAGCGCTCATTTTAAATGTCTTTCCAAGTACTGCAAAAAATGTTCTATAAGTTTTTCCCCAAAATGCATCGATTTTACGTTATTTAACGCTGAATACCAAGTTGTTGCAAAAAAAGTCTTGTTCAACGAGCCATAACTCACTTTATTTTGGACCTCGAAGTTTTCGAGTTATTCGCGAAAAACTGCCATAAACCATTAATTTTTAACACGAAAATCGAAGTTTTCAATCGCGAATAACTCGAAATATATTGATCTATTGAAATTTTGCTTAATTTTTTTTACATTTTCACTTCAAATTTGTCCCTCTACCCATTTCCGGTTATTTCGAGTGACAACATTTCCACTCCCGAGAAGGAATGGCGTGGCGTCCACCCTTAGGGTAAAAGCTCACATCGGCGCTATGTTAATGTTGCTTCTTGAGCCATCCCCTAACTATACTCACCAAAGTTCACGTCAATCGGTCCAGGTTCAAAGAATTCGGAGTGTATATGTACATATACACATAGGAGGTAGGTATATATGGTGTTTTCTGAGTCAATATAGTCCGTATTGTATTTCTATATTTTTCTAATATATAGTTATCTTACCTATAGTTTTGAACATTTAATTGGAGGATGTACCTACATATTTATTTTTTGTCAGTAATTATAATTATATTTCGGTAATATGGCAATATGGTATTGGCAGTGTTTATATTTATTAGAATATATTTGTCTAACATCAAAATTTAGCTTGTGTATAAGAGATCACTGAGTATCTATCATTTTTGGATAGCATTATTAAAAAAATCGTTTTTGAAAAAGTTCAGGTGCAGTAAGATGAGTTTTGCTACGCCACCCCATCCTCATTTGCAGATTTTAAATGGAAGAAACTGCAATTTCTTTGTTATACTATTCGCTGCGAAAGTCGAAAGAAGACCATTTGATCGGAAAAACAAATATCGCACAATTTTCGTCAGATAGCAAAAATTTTGTTACCATCGTGTTCGTCATCAAATTTTAAACAACTCTCAAAATGTTCGACCATCTGCCCTGATGCCGCGTTTTTTGTTAACACGCTATCTTAAAAACCAAATATTCAAACAACGTAAGAATTGGCACAAAAATTGTTTCCGAGTTTCCTACAGAAGAAACTACAGAGTTCAGAAACTTTTCTACTACATTAAGAGGGCCACGGAGAGCAACATACCTAAATTTAATAAAAATCTATTAATAAATGGCCAACGGCCATTGAAAACTATATGCTCACGTGTTTGATACTCTCAAATGATTCAATAGGTATGGAATCAGTGGAAAATTATTTTCCATGTCAAATCAAAGGGTAGTGATTTCATAAGTATTAAAGCGTCAGCTAATATCATCATTAATTTTAACACAATATATTTAGACCAGTAAAAATAGACATGAAATTTCAAAAATTTCACTATAATCACAAAAGTTTTGAAACTTCAGTGAAATGAGATGTACGTATTCACGATACTTATTTTGCAACCCTCAATTCTAAACGGCACATGTGAAAAATCAAGAATTATTGGAATATTTGATTTACTAGCGCAGAAAAATTTAAAAAGTTTTGCAAATTTCAGAAGTCAACTGAAGTAGCAACTGGCACCCCCCATTACATTCGCAACAATATTAGCAGAAGGGAAATAATTGTTCTATAGAAAAAAGTGTTTTTTACCGTCCTATTGCAATTGAAATTATAAAAGTCTTGCAAACTTGATTATATCAATTAAAATATTGTTTTTCGCAATGAGTTCAATTTGCAACCTGTTGCGTCAAGCGGAAAATGTATTTTTTTACAAAAATATATTTTTGTTTTAAATTAGACTTCATAATAATTACAAAAGTTAGATATGGTTGCAAATCAAGATAGTTTCATGTATTATGATGTCATCAATTTACAACCCTGTATGCAAAATGGAAAAGAGTGTAATATAGAGAAAAAGATAATTTGATTCGTACTTACCCAAAAAAATGTTTTCATTCCTATATATTAATGAAAATTGGATAAGTTATGCAAACTTAGAATATCAATAAAAGTATTATTTCTCGGTACCTATAGTTTCAATTAGCAACCTATTGTGTAGAACGGAAAATGTATTTTTTTACAAAAGCAGTTTTTGCAATGATTGAATCAGTTTTCTGGATAATTTTATTGTAAAATGTTTTAAAATTATAATTGCAATGAAGGTGTCTTCATTTACAATTTAATCTTTTATTTGCAACCTCATCTGTAAGACGAAAAGGCGTGTAAAATTTAAAAAAATTAACAAAAATTGGCATAATTGGAAAAGTCAACAAAAAACGATTTTATTATATTCGCTTGACAGAGTATAATGGAATAATTGATTTTTTTTTGGCCAATCAAAAATTGATGAAGATAAAGAGGTTTGGAATTTACTGTGACGTCACCATTTTGTATAAACAATATTTTTTAATAACGGGACAAGTTTGTGTATGAAATGTTGTTAACTAAGAAAGTTTTAAAGTAAAATATTAGAATAATTGTATTTAATTCAAGAAATACATACCTCCAACTATATTTTAGTTCCGATGTAATAGTTATCAAACAAATATTTAGTTTTTAGCAACGACTTCAATGGTAAATATATCGAATAGTTAGTTATCACTATTCGGAATTTAGAATAATTAATGACCAAATGTCGTTTCAACTGCCGTAGAATATAAAAATTAGACTCAAAAATTAGACGAGAAGAGTAAAATTTTGTTTGTTTCCATTTTGTAAAATTTAGATTGTTGAACATTTAATTGAAACAGTAATTGCATCCAAAAATGATGAGTCACGAATTTTTAATTGGTAGCCTTAAATACATTATCATTTTTCGAATAAACAATATGCGAGGAGAGATGAGTAACAATATTTTATTATTAAGTTTTTCTTACAAAACATGCGACTGGAACAATAATTAATTACGTTTTAGTTTTTTTTGCGCCGTTGATCGCTAGTTGAACTTTCTTCGATATCGCTTGACAATTCCGCTGTTTCTTCATTTGTTTCATTCTCGAATACTTCACCTTCTTTGCCTGAATCCAAATCTTCATCGCTGACAAGAAAAGTGTCTAGGGGTTGACCGACACGATTGGTCTGGGAACTCCATTGCGTAACGGTACTTGGTTCGTCATCCTCAGAGTCTGTTTCATCGACGATTAATTCAAAAAATCATTAATAACAAAGTTCCGTAACATTTACATGGTTGCAAACTTAATGAATACTGGGAAACAAGAATAGTAGGTGTATTTTTGGTTTACAACGCTTTTGCAATTTTCTGTGGTAAAACAAAGCATATAAACATTTTTTTTTATTTTAACAATGTTCCGTTATTCCCGACTTCTGCAAAATTTTATAGTTTGTTTTTTGTCATATTCCAACGTATCAGTGCAATTTGAAAACTTATAGTGAATTATTTGTCTATTTCGACTGGTCTAATTAATCAAAATGCAGGATAAATTCTTAATAGAAGGCCATCTAATAACATAATCAGCTAATTACGATGTGTCATTACCTACTTGTTAATAATTGGTTGCTAATAGGGGTGTGCAAATTTTCTAAAATATCGATGTAGACATAACTTGATACATCGAAATCAAAACATCGAAGTCGTAGAAATATCGAATATCAAAAACATCGATTTTCTTAAATAAACGATATTATACGATAAAAGTGCATTTTATCAGTCAAAATAAAATATATTCCAGGAATATACAGGAATTCTACAAAATTAAACTGAATGATAGTCCGTTCACAAACAACATTAAACGCATTAAGGAGCATAACATAACACACCTTTTATTATTAAACACAAATTAATATAAATCAAAATTTACCAATATTTTCAACAGATTTAGGCCTATTTCCACAGATTTTAACCATAATTTTAGAATTTTGAATTTAGAAGTTCTTTTAAATTCATTTAACTTGACCAATTTATCCTTTCTGTTTGTTTATTTGTTTTTTCTAGTCTTTTTGTTTCCAAATTCCACAAAATTCAACTATTTTGTATGCATTGCTAGAAACTTCTAAATTCAATATTTTTCTTCCCAAATTATATGACAAAATCAGTATTTTTATATTCATTTTTCCCTTTTTTCACTCTTTTTGTTACCTTTTCGGGCCTGCATTAAAGGGGGTTTTTCATTTGGCATTTTTACTCAGACAAACTAAAACGTCTCGAAGACTTACACAAAAACACATGAAAATTCAAGTTCCTATTTCAAATTGTTTTGAAGGTCTATTGCAAGATCCAATGACAGATAATACGCCCCTCGGCGTAAGGAGCTGTCTACTTAAGTACTTCGTCTTTAATTTCTCGTTTACCGTCCCAGAGTCACATCGGTACCTTTCAATTGCCACGAAGCTTGCTGCGCGTGGATGTCGGGCTGGTCCCGCGCATAGACGTACTTTCCTGTATTATTTAACTTCTTAAAATCTTATATCTATCATAAAATCTTTTGAATTTGCATAGAATTAACGAGCCAAACGAATCAAATTCTGTATCTCGGGGGGTAACAGATCAAGTATTTTTTGTCAAAATGAATAATCTAGATGGCGGACATTTTTCGGCTTAAATTGGTGTCTCGGGAATTTTAGGGTCGTAGATCACGAATTTTTTGTCTAAATCAATATTCATGATATTCATTTATGGTTGTAATTGACTAAAAATCTGTATTTCAGGAGCTTTGGGATCACTGATCACCAATTATTTGTCTAAATAAATCATATTCAAGATGGCGGTTCCAAGGCGGATGATTTTTTTGGCAGTTGGAAATTTGTCTTGTCTAGCAGTCGGCTGTACTTTTATGTTGCGGCCTCGTCGTTGCGCTGTTTTATCGGAGATGACCGTAATAATTTGTGAAGCTATTTTCTAAAACTTTCCCTCTTTTTAAGAACTGTAGTTATGCGTTCAAACTGATCATTTATTTTATCTACGTTTTCTATAGAATCCATTTTTGCTTTTGGATAGATATTTTTAGTAAAAAAGGAAGGCTGAGGATTTCCAATAGGAATATCGGGATTATAACCTTCCCCGCGTTCTTCATTATGGCCCGAACAGATTTCATTTGGAATACTGGTTACTGCTTTGCTCGGACATTTCACTGAAAACTGACCCGTCCCTTTCAGTTGAAAAATATCAGTGACGAAATCGAGACTGATTTACTTGCACATTTGCTGCAAATCTCGCAATAAATGCGCCTCCAATAAGTCTCTTTGAGTTGATGATTCAAGACTTCAATAATTTATAACAAATTTATTATTGGGAATTAGGGCGTCGTATGTGGCATATCTTATTTTTCAGTATGGTAGAAAATTTTTATGCAATAAAAAAATATGGGAATGTTCCCTATTATGAAATAAACTGTTTTGAATTGAATTGAGTGGATTTCTAAAAAGTAATAGTGTAAAAAATATAACCAGCTCATTTGTTTAAAGCAATCAATCTTACGTTAGAATTTCTGTTTCAGCTCTAGTCGGTTCCTTCGCCATGGGGACAACCTTCTTAATATCTCCGGTATCCGGAGTATTAACGGACTACATAGGCTTAAGACAAACCACCTTCCTGGGAGGTGCAATCGCTTCGCTTGGGATGTTCCTGTCTTCCTTCTTCGTGGACAACATCGTAGCACTCTGCATTACTTACGGCATCATGTACGGGCTGGGTGGCGCCTTGGCTTACACTCCCTCTCTGGCTGTGCTGGGCCATTATTTTAAGAAATACTTAGGCATAGTAAACGGTTTCGTAACAGCGGGAAGTTCGGTCTTCACCATTATGATGCCATACGTAATAGATTCGTTATTGAAAGAGTTTGGTATCGTTTGGACGTTAAGAATACTTGCCCTGATATCTGGCATGATCATGGTGTGTGCATTTCTGTTCAAACCGGTGAAGACAAACATACAAAGTACAAAAGTGTCGCTTGCTGACGCGTTTAACGTAGCACTTTTTAAAAACGCAAAGTATGTCATTTGGACTACAGTGATCGCTCTATCTTTGTTTGGTTATTTTGTTCCTTACGTTTATATGATTGAGTTTGTTGGTAAAAACTTTCCGAAAGAAGTCGATAACAAGTTTCCTATTTTATGCATAGGCATCACTTCTGGTATTGGGCGGATAATATTTGGGTACATAGCTGATTTACCCAAAGTGAATCGGATATACTTGCAGCAGCTTTCATTTTTGAGCATTGGGATCCTCACCATGCTCCTACCTTTAACTATTGGCTACTACAATTGGTTGATTTTCATCGCTCTGTGCATGGGGCTGTTCGACGGCTGCTTCATATCACTGCTTGGGCCCATAGCATTTGATATTTGTGGCAGTGCGGGCGCTACTCAAGCTATAGGCTTTCTACTGGGCGTTTGTTCCATTCCTTTGACCATTGGACCTTACGTAGCGGGACTATTCCTGGATAGAAATTACAGCTATACACTACCTTTAATCTTGGCTGGTATCCCGCCAACTATTGGTTCAGTGGCTATGTTTACAATCAAATGCGTCAACAAAAAACCTCAGTTCAACCTAGACGCATCATCTCAGGTCCACCACGGCAACAACCAAGAAAATCAAAAACTTAACTTCTCAGGTAGGTTGCTTCAAAAATCAGATATTTCCACGTATGCTTTATGTTATGATAAGACCTTGCCTAGCCAACGGCGTTATTCTTATTCCATATTGTGAATCAACATTTATGTGATTTTAGGATAGGTAACTTTATACCGTATATATAGGTAGTATATACACAATAAATAACGTGTAATCATTTCTTATTATGAATTATATACGTACGTATTAGTGTTAAAGAGCCCATTAAAGTGTTTGTACCCCCTAATTAATGAAATATTTGAGTCTCAGTTATATTATTGTCAATATCTCCTGTTTACATCGCATGGTATATTGTATTGCTCTTATAATATCTTGAGTATATATGTTTTAGATACAGATAAAACAGCATACTGATTTGTGAAAATAATACACTTGTTTATATATTTGGTGCTGCATGACACCTGTTATATAATCGTGAATAATATTTGCCGATATAGAAAACCTGTTTCATCTGCCGCGATTTAAAAGCTACTGGATCTATAAACAATCTAAAAAAATATTTAAAGATAGGTGGGTACCCATATAAAAATAGTTAATATTTTCAATATTAAATTAATAAATTTTTTGTAGAAATATTGGTTAATTGGGTATTTTCCCCCAATCGAAACTAGAATGGGCAATTGCATATTCAAAAAGTACCTTTTTCTTCCTTAATACTTGACATAAGAAATAATGTGCAATATTCAGAGATCCGGTTTTAATTGCAGTTTGAATTCATATGACGTAACTAGGCGAAGATACGGAAATAACTAGATATATGGATATATGTATATATAAATAATCATCTCACCAGCAATGACCGACAGCTAACAGTGCGGCGTCGCAGCCGCCAACTTACAGAGAGAATACCCTAAAAATCACTACATTTGCCACACTATCAATTTTCGCTTAGTGACGTCACATGATTTAATTTTTTCACAGTTTGTTTTGAAAACTAAACAAAGAAAGAAAAAATCCGGGTCTCTTCTTTTTCCATTCACTTTTTGTTGGCATTGTTAAAATAAGTGGGAAAATACCCCATTAACTACTGTTGTAGCTCCTACAAACTGTGATTTATTGTTCTTTGATATTATTATACATCTTTATATTATATATTATACATATTACATCTATTATTACACCATATTGGCATCACGGTTTACCCCTCGCATATATATATATATATATATATATATATATATATATATATATATATATATATATATATATATATATATATATATATTGTGCAGTTTTATACTGAGACCTTGTTCCGCCACCGTTAGAATACGTTGGGTTAGCGCTAATTTAAATACCCCATTAACTACTGTTGTAGTTCCTACAAACTGTGATTTATTGTTCTTTGATATTATTATTAGTCACAAGTAATTTAAATATGCCCTAATGTATGATATTACTGAATATTATTGGATCACTGTTAGTGACTTAATATATATAATATAAGACTATTAAGACATATATATATATATATATATATATATATATATATATATATATATATATATATATATATATATATATATATATATATATATATATATATATTGTATATATATATATATATATATATATATATATATATATATATATATATATATATATATATATATATATATATATATATATATATATATATATATATATATATATATATATATATATACATATATTGTATTCTGTGGCTCTATTTCATTTATTGTATTCTATATATATATATATATATATATATATATATATATATATATATATATATATATATATATATATATATATATATATATATATATATATATATATGTATGTATATATTGTATTCTGGGACCTTGTTGCGTCACCTAGAATGCGTTGGGTTAGCGCTAATTTATGTGCGTATATTGTTTCAGAAAGGCATTTATTGGTTAGCTAAGTTTTTTATCCAAATAGGACGTGATTTTAAATATACGAGATTTCATATATAGGTATCTTAGATACCCTCTTACGTCTTTTTAAAAGCCAATTTTGTCAATACCTTTTTTGCGTATATTATCTATATATTATTGCATCAATGTAGTGTTGCCAAATGGGTGGACGCGATGAATACTTAAATTTTATTATATATACAGAGTTTGCTTTTATTAGTCAACTACCAAACATTTGGACATTATTCTTTCAAATTGTGGACATATTTCTTTAACATTTGGTCATAATTTCTTATCGGTTTCTCCCATCCTCATGGAAAGCATACGAAAACCAGAACCTTTGGCAATTAATTATATTTCAATTTGAAAAAATCCCTTTAACATACGGGGTTTAAAAGGCAGATCAGTAATGTTGTGCATATGTCGTTCTAGCTATTTTTGGGGCCAATTATATGAGTGATAGTTTTTACCATACGATGACAAATTTTATGGAGCTTATATGAAAATATTTCCACAAAACTAGACAAAAAATGTCCAATATGTGGCTTTCGAAATTTTAAAGTTTGATAAAGATACCATGATATTAAAAATAGTAAAATTTGGCGTATTAACCCTCTATGGTACAGACCTTCTTAAAACCTGTTTTTAAAAGAGATAATTCGGATTTTTCTATCTGTTGGCTATATATTTGGATTAATGATTAATAACAAAAATTTTGAAATGTCTTTTGCAGAAAAACTTTTGTATATTTTAATTCACATTATGCATTTATGTACCTAAATAGAAGAAAAATGCAAAATATCAAATAAATATTTATTTGCAAAAAATTGGAATACAAAATGTTAATTATGGAACATGTAAAAACACATGTAAAAACAGTTTCGGTCGGGTACAAAACACAAATAACAGTCACATTTCATGCACTTCACTTTTGTAATTTTCTGGCATTTGTCACTTTTGTATAGGCCCGTTTTTTCTGCATAACTCGGAAAGTCGTCCATTTTATCAGATCTGCAACTCATATTTGGCCGAACAGAAGAACGAGATTTTTTATATTCAAATGACGTTGCACTCGTTACGTCCCCTTCTCCTATGTTTTCCGTCAAGGTGGTTCTTCTTTGGTACACCACAGTCATTGCAAGAACGTCGATATAGAACCCATGGAATTACGACACACATGTCTATTAGGTGAAAGGACAGTCGCGAGTAGTATTTTTTTGACCGTATCTTCTTGACGTTGACATTACGATGTTTATAGGTTAAGTTAAGATCTACAGTACAACATTGGCCACAGAATGAGTAGTGTGACATATGACAATGTGCCGTGCGCAGCAACACTATTTCCTATTTCTTATGATAACGGTCCGCACTACAAACCACTTCAGCAAGTGGTCCGTCCCGCTCCCATCAGTTAAGGTAATTCTCCTTATCTCTGTTCTACTTGGTTTTAGCAAACATGAAAACATGTTTTTAATGTTACACAGAAGTCAATAATATAAAAATATATGGTCAATTTACAAACGACAAGTTGCTACTTTTTAATAATTCGTTTGTGAGGATCAGGACGGATCTCCCATTACCACGTCATGCATTCACCTATGCTGCACTGATGAGGTCAATTAAGGCCGAAACTAGTCTGCAGTTGGTGGTGCATGGCGTGGTTACTATACTACACAACACATGGGAGCTCCTCGGAAGTTCCCTTCTACAATCAACGATCAACTATTTCAAATCGTATTTCGGGTGCATTGCAGTAAATCGTTGATTTAGGATTTGAATCCTTCAATCAACGAGATGCCATGAAATACATCGCTTGTTGTTATGACATCAAGTGTTCGCCTCATGGCTAAGATAAAGGACCAAACTTTCCTAGTATTCTATTATTAGTTTGAAATCTCGTATCAAAACAAATTAAAATGTATTAGGTAGAATTAAAAACAATATAAACACTATTGTTGTACTTGCATATACATGCATACATACATATTACACACACACATATTACACACACACACAATATATATATATATATATATATATATATATATATATATATATATATATATATATATATATATATATATATATATATATATATATATATATATTGCGAGAAGAAATCTTGGGTTTATAGCAATTCATTACATAGAGAAATAAGCAAATAGATGAATAATAAGGAAGACACACTTACCAGTTGTACATCTGGACATATATATGGAAACAAACCAGTTAGAAGTTGTACATGTTCATTCACCTTCATTGAGGATCTTCAGAGTGATGTACGATTTGTTTTATTGATCATTTATACTTGAATTTAAAATATTAGTACTTCATCACTTTCAGTGACATTTTGTGACATTAATTTCGACGGAACTGAAATTCACAGAAAATACAAACTTATTCTACTATTTATATTTGTTCTATTTGAACATATTATATAGTTGTTAAAATAGATTGTATGCCTTAGGCATACAGTTATCCAGAAGATGTTAAACTATAAAATGCATAAAATCTTGTAGAATATATTAAAACAACTTCTTTTCCTATATGCCAGAAAATATTAAATTACAGATGCAATAGAATTCTTTTTAGGTCTCTAATAGAATTTTGATTAAATTAGCGACTTAGGTATAAAAAAATATTTTTTAAATGTCCAGATTATCTTGCCACCCATACTAAAATAATTACTATTCTAACAGTGCTAGTACTATGCTAACAGTGCTAATAACTATACTAACAGTGCTAGTAGGCACTGTTTTTGTAGGTTGGCTACGCACAAAAATGTAACTGCTGTCAAGTTAAAATTTGAATTTTAAGTCATCGAATGGAATATTCTTTATTAATTGTCGTTCATTAATCATGACATACTTTTTCATTAATCATGGCAACAAATATACTATATGATCATATAGATATATTATTTAAGATGTCTTAGGTCATTGTTAAACATTCATAATCAAAATCAAGTTACAAGCTTCATTAGGTATATATATACTACTAGGTATTTCTTTATATATATTTCTTTTTTCTAAAATCCATATTATAACTTACTTGCATAAGCTTCTATAATATAATATATATATATATATATATATATATATATATATATATATATATATATATATATATATATATATATATATATATATATATATATATATATGTATTGAATTCGCTTCTGAGAAGGAGCAACATAAGGCTTCATAAGCTCTTGTGCTAAAAAACGCCTGAGTAAGATACTATTATATAAAAGTAAAGAGAGGTAAATAATATATTTCTTATAATTTTCTCAATAAAAATCTTATAAAATAAACAATATAACTTGAAATTTCAAATTTGTTGCCGTCCATAAAAAGTACAAGTACAAAAGTTTCAGAAGACAATGATTCCAGTATACTCAGAGGACAATGATTCCAGTAAATACGTTTAATGATAATGTATAAGTTAACATATAATTAGAATATCTTTCTATTTTTTTATTCTAATCGCCACATTTTCAAATAACCATAATATTGTTTTTGTATTATCATATTATTATGTTATTATATATAGCAAATCCCCTTGTCAACTGTTATCATGTTTGTTTGACTTAATTTACTGACATAAGATCAATTTTAAATTGACTGGTATCATGTAAATGGTCTGTATTTTATTTATTATGTCACATTGTGTTTTAAACACTATATAAATAAAACATGTAAATATATAGGGTGTCCCATTTATTCTGAAAAAAATCAGGAAATTGTAGATCCAATAAAATTAAAGGGATTTTGCTACATGAACTTATTTCTAAATCTGAACCCTTTCCGAAATACAGGGTGTCGAAGTTGAATTTTTCTTTTCATTTTTTGTTATTATCTCTTAGCGTTATAAGCGTTATAAAAATTTTTCTCAGATTTTGTGTGATGAATGCCACGGTGCACTAGTAACTAGTACTAATATACAAAATCTCAGCTGGACAGAAAGAGCCAGTGGCGTGCATTCCGCACTTGTCGATACCTTTTATAAAAAGTATGTGTTACGCTATTGACTGATCTTCAAAATAATAAGTAATTTTAATTGTCCGTGTATTTTTCTGCCAAAAATCATTCTTACGTTTTTCATAATAGGCACCGTTACGGAGTAAACCGAGTTTTATAAAATCATACCTGATCTTAATTTTAGCAGAACTGTTGTAATCAACAACTGAAACGCTGTTTTTTTTAAATTTAGCTTCAGTATTCCTTATCTAAAAAGTGTTAAAGTACATTTCTGGCTAATTGAATATTATCTGCGATGTTGTTGATTCCTGACAATGATATTTTTTTTAAATTGAAAAACATTAAATCATTTCCGTCATCATTTCAAAATGAATTTAGTGTGAATGTTTGGTTGGGTTTTATTAATAGTAATAAAGAACTGGTTGGTCCAGTATTTTTGCCTCAACGTTTGAATTCCGATGGATTTTTAAATTTTCTAGAACATGACCTTCCCGTGGTTCTGGAAAATTTGGCATTACAGCTTCGTGAGATTGTTAATGATTTACTTAATGAGTATCATCCTAACAAATGGATTCATGGCGGAGGCCCTGTTCCTGGGCCAGCTCATTCGCCTGATATTACTCCTTTGAACATTTAGGACCTATTAAAAGACAAGGCATATGAAAATATGATCACATCACGTGAACAGCTGCAACAACGAATTAGAGCCGCCTGTCATGATTTAAATCAAAATAGGTTCGTCACGCAAATAATTAAACTGACAATTAAAAAAAGATGTGAGCCTTGTATTCCGGCCAATGGTCTGCATTTTCAACAATATTTAAATATTCGTTGATACATTAATTAGTTTATTAAATGTGAATGTGCATTAATTTTATAATTATTGTTATTAAATCGCTAAAATAGTTTTAGATGTTCTCAAACTTAAAACTTAAAAAAACGATCATTGTCAGGAATCACAGATAGTATTCAATTAGCCAGGAGTGCGCTTCAACATTTCTTAGATAAGGAATAGTGATTGAGTTGAGCGTTTCAGTTGTTGATTACGACAGTTCTGCTAAAATTAAGATCAGGGATTATTTTATAAAATGTCAGTAACGGTGCCTATTATGAAAAAAACGTAAGAATGTTTTTTGGCAGAACAATGCACGGACAATTAAAATTACTTATTGTTTTGAAGATCAGTCAGTGGCCTAACACTAACTTTTTATAAAAGGTATCGGCAACTGCGGAATTCACGCCACTGGCTCATTCTGTCGATCTGAGATTTTGTGTATTACTGCACCGTGGCATTCACTACACAAAACTTGAGAAGGTTTGTAACTCACATATGAACAAAAATTTTTATTTAAAAATCAACTTCAGCACCCTGTATTTCGGAAAGGGTTCAGATTTCGAAATAAGTTTATATAGCAAAATCCCTTTAATTTTATCGGGTCTGCCTTTTCCTGAATTTCCTCAGAATAAAAATGGGACATCCTGTATATTGGAATATAGAAAATTATGTTACCCTAATGCATTCTTTTCTACATTCATGGTCAAGATCTCGGAATAATAATTCCATATTGATATAATCGACTAGTTTAGCACATAACTGAACGGTACCTAATTGTTATTCATAACGTAATACTGCAGTTAAGTGTTAGTATATAACTTATTAATAATATTAACATATAAGAGTACTGGATCGAGAAAGGTATATACAGGGTGTTCCTTAATGACGTGCTAGTATTTCAGGGTATGATTCCTTTGCTCATATATTGAGGAAAAGTATATCTCGTTATTTCTCTTTTTTAAATAAAGTAGTATTATAGTAAACGTAGTAATCCCATTTAAAAATAAAAAATTGGGGGCACTAATGTAGGGAATACCTACATTAATAAGAAAATAATCAGGTAGAAAATGTAAATATATTGTGGGAATTGTGGTTCCCACAATTGAGAAAATACGTTGTTATTTTTTGCACTGTCGATCGCGTTACGTTACATCATGTTATATAAATAACCTTTTAATAAACATCGAAATGGATCAGTCTTTAAATCCTATTAGCTTAGCAATAATTAATTAGTAAGTCAATAATAAACTTAATTCGTCTAATAATACACCGACCGGCAAAAAATTATAATTAATATAAATTGTCAACAATTGCCAGATGTTGAATAATTATTAGCTGGTTCTCAGTTAATGCGGAACTGATTGTTTTCAAATAATTGTACGAGTATGTAACAAATTCATTGTTCCATTTAATAGTAGTTTAGAAATATAATTTCATATCGTTGTCACAATAAACGTAACACCTTTCCCCCTTTGTTTTCGTTTTGTAAAGGGCGCCATATAATTTAAATGATTTACATATAATTTAATGATTATAAATTTGAATTATTATACAGGGTGACAAAAAAAGTGCCTTATTACTCTAACTTTAAAATAATATATTTAACTGCCAATCTGTTATATCCTATAATTTATATCTATTTTGTTATCAAGCTACATGTTCCTTACATTTTCTTTTTGTATTTTTTGTTACAATAACTTTATTTTTGTAAAATATACAAGGGTTTTAAAGAAACGTTACATTTTTATATGTTTTCTATGCTAGTGAGTTTAGAATTTTAACAAACGAAACCGACCTGAAAAAAAATTTAAAAAAACTAATCAACTTAGTACATGTTTCCCCCAAGTGCACGAATAACTGCTGCATTTCGTCTTGACATGCCCTCAAATAGGTTTTGTATGTAAGTCTGCTTGATTTACTGCCATTCTTCTATTATTAGAACTTCAATATACTGTTGTAAATTTATGACAGACGAGGTCGTACTTTCCTCCTAAGAGCATCCTAAATATGTTCCATTAGGTTTGTGTCTGGGCTTCGAGGAATATAATTAATTGCTGGGATATCAACCTCGGCTAAATACCTACTCATTAACCATACTTGCAACATGCACTCTGGCATTATCATGCATCATCATAAAATCGTCCTCGATGAACGGGACAAAAGGAACCACATATGACTTTTTTATAAACCTATCGGCTGTTGCGGCTCCCCTATCACTATGGCCAAGTCCGTCCGAGCTTCAAAACACGCCACCCCACACCATTACCGAACCCCCTCCGTAACTTACTCTAGACGAAAAATGTTTTTTATAAGAAACGCCTGAGAGAAAACGTTGACTTGTCGGTGAATAGGATATTTCTTCATTCTTCATTATCTACCCTCTTGATTCGTTGCAGATTTTGCACTATCAAAAGGCTGTGCCTTCTCAGTTTCCGATCGTTTAGTTGAACTTGCCTCGCCTCCTCTAATTCGTTTTTCATTTGCTGAGTAGTAAATCTTCTGTCCCTCAAAACATTGGCGTTATTAACGATTATCTTAATTAAATTACCCTTACAGCACCATTTGTTATGAATAACTATTATATCTTGAAATAGAACTGTTATGTACCTATATAAACGCTTGTAGAATAAATAAATACCATGTAAACCTAGAAATAACGTTTGGTAGGTTGCCTGGACGATTTGCTAAACAAGGTCCACTGAAATAACAATTCTTTAAAGTCCAAAGATATATGCTGCTAAATTAACAACTGATTCATTCCAAGAAACTTTTACGACTACACCTACACGATATTTATATTATTTCCGTCACAGGTTTATTCTCGTTGTAACTGTAGTAGTACTACTTTAATTTCATTCACGTAAATACTACCAAGTCAATCGTTTTATGGCACCGTTAAATTAACTAAATCGGAAGGATCCAAACGTAAGTTTTAACATAGTTTATGCACTGAACTTTTGCAAGGCTTTCAATATTTAAACTTCAAATGAAACAGATTTTTAGAGAAGAATTTTAATTTGTATAGAAACTTTTGTAGTAGACTCAAGTTATTGTTACATCTAAAATACCACTAAAAAATGAAAATTGAAAATATTTATGTAGGAATGGAAATGGATTCGTGCAATATATATACATATACATATACATATACATATATATATATATATATATATACATATATATATATATATATATATATATATATATATACATATATATATATATATATATATATATATATATATATATATATATATATATATATATATATATATATATATATATATATATTCTGGAGGATTTTATACCAGAGTGAGTATTCTTATCTCAGAGGAGGTTCAATTAGGCTATATGATTATTGATTAACTTATTAGTTGGAATTTAATTATTTGTTTTAACGATATTAATCTCAAGGATAAAATTTATGTGATGCTTGATGTGATATATATATATATATATATATATATATATATATATATATATATATATATATATATATATATATATATATATATATATATATATATATATATATATATATATATATTACATATGATGATGTTTATTTTATAATTATTGGAGAAATTTATAACCTTTAATATCTATCCCTACGAAATTCTACTATAACTTAATTAATACTACTAACATGGGACTGAGTCCTCTATAAACAATAAGCCTTAACTAAATTTGCTTAACTTAACTTAACCAAATGATTGTTTTTATTACTTTATTACCTTTGTAAACAGAGATAACCCCCTTATGACACTTGTCACTTTTTTATTTACCGCACATTTCACTACACTGGCGTGGTGTCATCTAGCGGCGATCCGTTGCACTGATGTAGGAATGCTGGCGGGATACTGCTGACTTTGTTTGGTGTGGTTTGTTATATATAATGTAATTTTCACTCACTCGAAACTATTTCTTGACTTCATATACTTGTTTGCACTTTTAGGATGTTTGTAACTTGTCCTTATCCTCGTTGCACTATATATACCTTTTTTTGGCTGGGAAGCTACCGAGATTCGTTACATTTATCTTACAAACTCGAAGAAAATACTTATTTTATTAGTTTCACTACTCCGAAAGCATATGTATATTCAGCTTGAATTTATAGCAATCAATTTAAATTAAACTTACCTTTCGTTACAAAATTGCAATGCACAGCTACTACCTAGAATGACATAACTCGACTTCACTTTTCCTGTTATTTGTTGCTAAGGAAGTTCTTCCTTTTAAAACAAAACAATTTCTTAGTTACCTGCTTTTTTGGTAATGTTATTTATTCTACTATGGCCAATCATGTTTATTTTTAAATTTTACTTTTTATAATTGCAGCCATTAAACCATCACATATTATAATTTTACATTCTGAACACATGTTTTCAGTTAATTTCAATTTCTGACGTCTAATATTACTCGCTCTCGCGTGTTCGTTAACAATTTGACCCTGGCTCGTAGCTATAGCCTCGAACCCTCGTATTTACTCTTATGCTTTAATATGTTATATGCTCAATTTAGAAATAGTTTATTAATTATTAATGTTCTGTAATTCTTAATATGACTTGACTATTATATTTTCACTATAAACAGATTTTTCTGGCGATTATTAATTTTCTTACAACGATATTATGGCTTGACCAATGAGACGTATTGCTATGCGACGTTTAGCTATACTCTGCCTTGATTGTAGTAGACACTTGTTTGCTTGCGCATATCTATACTCTGTTCGTTTGTATGGTATATGTATAATTTAGTTTTATATAATTTGTTATATTTTCCATATTTAACTACCGATTTAGGTGTTACATTTTCGTGTATCGTTTATCGTTTTCGTATATATATAAATATATATATATACAGGGTGAGTCAGTTTTTTGTAGACAAACTTTAACAGGGGATAGAACGCACGTTTTTAAAAAGAAAAGTGCCTATTACACATATCTTAACTTAATATTTTACACATATCTTAACCTGCATAGGATCAACATGTTGTATTGTTCCTGTCGAAAATACTATAGTGGATGTTACTTTTTTCGGGTACTTCGACTATTCTGAAACATGAAAAAATCTAAGCGTTCGTTTATAAGTCATAAAGAAAATTCGAGAAAAAAAAATTATAATAACGACATTACACTGTCAGAGAAACAACGGCCAATACCTCGAAAACTGTCATAGTTAGAGCAAAATTACAAGAGATCAAAATTGTTACTAAGGGGCCGTTATTTTAGAAATATGTATCAGATAATGTCAGTGGCGTACGAAAAAAAAGTTCCATTATGTAGAATATCCGAAGTACCCGAAAAAAGTAACATCCACTATAGTATTTTCGACAGGAACAATACAAAATGTTGATCCTATGCAGGTTAAGATATGTGTAAAATATTTAGTGAATATATCATTCCGTTCAGAAAATATTACACATTAATGTAAAAAAAAAATGAAACTTTAACACCTTGTATCTTCCTTAGGAAGCTAGATCGGCCATATATTTATAGGCACTTTTCTTTTTAAAAACGTGCGTTCTATCCCCTGTTAAAGTTTGTCTACAAAAAACTGACTCACCCTGTATATATATATATATATATATATATATATATATATATATATATATATATATATATATATATATATATATATATATATATATACATATATATATATATATATATATATATATATATATATATATATATATATATATATATATATATATATATATATATATATATATATATATATATATATATATATATATATATATATATATATATATATATATATATATATATATATATATATATATATATATATATATATATATATATATATATATATATATATATATATATATATATATATATATATATATATATACGCCACTGGGGTCGAAATTTACGGCAGCTTAAATTTGACCCTAAATTTCGTTGGTCCACTTCAAATGGAATACAGTGTAACTTCAAAACTAAAAAAGATACGCAAACAAGTATAAAAATGTAGTATTTTCTTAAAAAAATTTTGGATTTTTTTCTATTTCTGCAGGAAAAAATTAACGGAGATATTGTTAGTCATAACAGAAAAGTATTATATTACAAAAACTGATTTATTTTATCTAAGGGTCCGAGTGAAGTGTTCTTAGTCGTAAAGTCTATAAGTTGTTTATAATAAATAACTCACTTTAATCCTAGACGTAATAACTCACTTTAATCTTAGGGCATTAGGGACTATTGCTAGTGCATAATGTGAGAAATATATTCTAGCTTAAAACAGTTGTGTAGATGTTCATATAGGATACAGACGCACTTATATAGTAGAGACCAAAGCTATTTAATAAAATAGTCTTCATTCAAGTACAGTGTTTTTCATTTCCATAGCCTAATTTCCAATAGGTTATGGGCCCAGATTACGCGTTATGATATTCTGTGTTCTGTGAAAAGTACTAAGAACAATACGTGCTTAATTGTATATTTTAATTAGTGTAGTGTCTATAATAACAACTAAGTACTTTATTATATAATCTCGTGTAGTAATTAAAATAGTGATAATACAAAGACTATGGAAAATTTAAAATTAAAAAGAAACATTCAAGCCTTTAATGGTGAAAAGTACAGTGTCTGGAAATTTAGATAACTATTTAATAAAATAGTCTTCATTCAAGTACAGTGTTTTTCATTTCCATAGCCTAATTTCCAATAGATATAACTGTTAGAGTGCGCGGAACAACGTGCCCGAGCCCTTCAACCCTTTACCTTTTGAATTTGAAGGGTTTGGGCATATTGAAATGTATATGATTTTATAGCCTGTATAAATTACCTCTAAAATGGTTGTTGAATGGACGTTGTAGCTTCAAAATTGAGGGAGTTATGGTAGAAAAACCAATATCATTTTGTCGGAGATAACAATTTTTCTTTTAATTAATTTTTAAAATTAATTTAAATTAATTAATAAAATTAATTTTAATTAATTTTGGAGTTTCATAGTTGATCATATGTGCGTGTATCGTGTATAAACGAAAATATTGTAAACCATCGACATTTATGTAGGTATAGGTACATAAATGTCAATTTTTTGCAATATTTTCGTTTATTTTTTTTTATTAATTTTTATGTGTATAAAATTTTTAGGGATTTTTGAAGGGCTTTTAAGGGTTGAAAATTTGGAATACATAGTAAAGCATGTTCAAGAACATGAAAGGAGCTTTATTCTACCTAATTAAATCCATAAAATGCTTAAACCTGAGTTTTTAATTTTTTTTTCAAAAAGGAATAGTTATAACCCCTCAAATGCAAAAAACACATGGGCATATGTCACTTTTGAAGTTATAAGGATAAAATGAGCTTAATTCCAAATTTTCGCGAAAATCGATAGAAGTTAAAAGAATTTGGGGATAATAGCTTTTTCCTACTTCCGGGACTGGAGTAATAACTTCGCTCCCTTATGACAGGGACTGAAGTGTCACTTTTTGTCCCTCCGGGATCATATATTGACAAAAATCCCGGAAGGGTTAAATTACAAGCAAAACAATGTAACAGGAGTTTTATTGATTTAATATTTACCCAAATTAATGTTGTTACAGTTCGTCATTGACCAGTCTTTTCTGGGTGATTTCAGCAGATATTGACATACTTTGGCTACCCTAGACACCTTCTTCACTTATAATCGAGCTAATGACAATGTCTCCAAATTAATCTTGTCATAACGCAACATTTCTATGGTTACGAAATTGTCAATCAATGACCCATTATTTGCTTTATCCCTAATAATTATCTGTGTTTCTATAAAGGTTTCTATGTGCTTATACCTTGCGACCTTGCGACTGAAGTACTTTTGATCCCTCAGGTAAATTATGGCCCTCTCTACGGTCGGGCTATAAACTTTACCCCGGAAGTAAAAGTACTACTAACTTCAGTACCACGGTATATATAATATAGGTACTAATTTTTATCTTCAATTACTGCACTGCAAGGGTTGATGATGAGATGAGGAAAGAAACAAAAAAAAAAGAACAAATTCAGCGCCCTCTATTTCCGAAATAAAGCGATTTTGGACATAAATACAATATTTATACAATAAATACAATAATATTTTAACCTGTCCTATAGATTCCTATATTTATCAAGATTAAATCTGAATCACCATGTATAGTTTAGAGCTATTTATTCCCTTATTATTGCCTGCTGCCTTATTATAATATGGCGTTTCTAAATAAATAGGTAAAAAATAAATAAGATATAGTTAATATGCAGAGGATTTACAGAAATAAATTCATTGCGTCACTACACAAGTAGTAATAGATGTTATGCATTTTAAATTAAGTTCAATTCGGCAAGTGTAGGTAGTTTTATATGTTAGCCGTATCATAGACACGCACAATAAGGCTTCCGCCTATGGCCATACAACCCACATAAAATTTTAGACGGGCAGATATACGCAAGTTAAGGTACTTTAACGAATGTCGCATGAAATAGAACCATTAATCTATTAATAAGTCGGACTATTGTAGTATTCAATTGAGGTAATTATAGAATAATTGGTTTGGAGAAGTTACGGCGACTAGGCTAGACGTTGATATCGTCGGGCGTACTATTACTATTTACTATGTTGGCACGGCCGTCTTTATTTCCAGGTTCAATTGTCTAGTTAATAATAACGGCACGCTGTTCAATTAATGCAAATTAAACTGATGACTACCTTAAATGCGACGACGCAAATCGCTTTCAATAAAGGATTTAACTCAATTTATATAACAATATGGAACACTTTATAAGAGCTACTGAAAAATTGTCGATAATGTACAGATACATTAGCGCGGTGTCGCACACTCCGATATTATCGGTGTCGGTGTCAATACATAGTCTCAAGTAGAACTGCTTCACATAGTGGCCGATGCTATAGAAATGTCGGTGGTAGTCACCGACTTATTTTATGACTTATTTCATGTTCTTGAACATGCTTTACTATGTATTCCAAATTTTCAACCCTTAAAAACCACCTATTACTTATAAAAATTAATAAAAGAAAATTAACGAAAATATTGTAAAAAATTGTCATTTATGTATATACATACCTACATAAATGTCAATGATTTACAATATTTTCGTTTATATACGATACACGCACATAATATGATCATTATTTAACCAGTGGCGTAGAAGTATCATTTAGAAGAAATGAAGAAGTAGGTCTATCGTTCTAGCAAAATAATATATGTTGTGTACGTCTCGAGTTTGTTTATTTTAAGAGATACAGCGGATTTAGAAGAATTGATTTTTTCATACATTTCAAATGCAAACACAGGCTGTACTAATAGAACGAGAATGATGGGTGCCTAATTCTTTTGTACCTTAATTCATGGGCTTCATTTCCGTTTTTTGATTTGTTTTTTTAGACCCAGTATTTTAAGAGATACGGAGATTTTCGTAAGCCACTGTTTTTGAAGTAAAAAGATCTCTTAAAATTTTCTTGAAATAATGTATTAAATTTAATAACTGCATGTGTCATATTAGGTTATACATTTTTAAGGATGTGGAACACCGTAACAAAAATTAATTCTATAAAAATAAAAAACATAAACCAAAACAGATATATAAACAGGAAACGAGAATGAAATAACAATAACTACTACTATTTAGACCCTTGTGGCAACTGAAAAGTTTTTCATTATCAAATATACACGAACCATTAAATAATCTCCTAATATACTGGAGGTAATGTTTAACATACGTATCTCCATTTAACCAATAAATAGATGTGTCGTTATCACCTTCGCTATTGGTTACGGAAACTGAGACTTTCATATATACATAACCAATACACAGAATACATACAAAAATTACCTATAAATTTTAAAATATTTTCAACTTTGTCACTTCCGGTTAATCAAAAGCAATTATATCAAATAGAACTCACCATTTATATTATTACATTTTTGGATCTACATTAGAATATGAGTAAGTTCCATTAAGCATGTCTCTCCTATACATATCTCTTACGGTTCTTGAGATACTACTTATTTGGTATTTTTTTTACCAAAAGTGGATTAACAGAAAATTTAATATCACGATTAGGTATTAATACGAAAAATCAAATTTTACTTTATTTAAAAACTATTCCACCATATCTATCATAGGGTGTCTAAAATATATGTTACTAATGACAAGTTTGAAAAATAGCCATAAGTCATAAGTCAGTTTTTTAAATAGAACACCACATATATTATTAACGCAACTGAAAGAATATAAAAATCCCCATCTATCCATATAAGATGTTCCTATACCTATGATCAGCGGTTTTTTAATTATAAGCCTTTTATCTTTCAATCTATCTGTCAATAACTTTTAAAATAATAGTAACAATTTTAAATTGGCTCATGCCACACATGAGCCAATTTAAAATTTTATGTCCACGGTCACTCGGCAAGTGCCACAAAACAATAGCAAGAACCTGTCGTCAATTTAACTTAATCCAAATTTACCTCCAATGACCGCGAAGAAATTTAGAAGACGTGAAAGTAATTACCATAATTTTCAGAAGAACCATAACCAGAAGAGTCCTGTAACTGGAAATTATATAAACGCAATAAAAGCCTTAATAACCAATGCCGAAAATGATTTGGGAAAATGATTTGGTGTCCTGCACATCGATATGGATTATTTTGCATAAGTACAATAAGCACAATTACAAATTCATTACGCTTCAAGCTTTGCTACTTGATGATCCAACAAAACGTGTGGATTTGTGCGAGATGATAATAACTAGGACATACGAAGATCCCGACTTTCTTAAATACATTATTTGGACAGACGAATCGAAATTTTCTCATGATTGTCTATTGAAGATTTCCCTTCAATAGACACAATCATTTTTGGGCCACAGGAAATCGACATATTGTAAAGGAAAGGGGACATCAACATAAATTTAGTTTCAATATAATTAATAGGACTTAAATTTTCAAAACTATTGAGCTATATTATAAACAACTGTAAGTGACGTTTTGTACAATTTGCGACTAAGTACTTCTACTAGATTCTTATTTAAATTAATTAATGGTTAGAATAAAGGCATATCTTAGGAAACAATGGAGGTCATGGTTGTTTTGATGTATAATATCCTTTTTAATATAATATCATTTTCTAATCCGATACGTTTACCTTCTATAATGTATCATATTATCTCCGTATCATATGCAAGCGTATTGACAGCATGTGGAGTACAAATATCAGCCTTTAAATGATTGCATCATTAAGCTAATGTATTTATTATCGATCCTAGGGGGAAATAACAAATTATAGCAAATAGGGGTAAGAAACAAATTTGCCAGGAATAACATAATTAGGAAATTTAAGTATTAATATTAATACTTGTGATACTATTAATTAATACTTGTGATACACCTGGAAAATCGAAGTGGGACTCGACCTTATGGGCGTGGTGTGATCTAATCAACGCTAATAAATAATGGGCATTGAAAATATTTTTGTTCTCCAAGTATTTTTTATATAATATTATAATCATGTCATGTGTGACAAGTAGTCCAATCAATCAATCAATTATAGCAAATAGGGGTAAGAAACAAATTTGCCAGGAATAACATAATTAGGAAATTTAAGTATTAATATTAATACTTGTGATACTATTAATTAATACTTGTGATACACCTGGAAAATCGAAGTGGGACTCGACCTTATGGGCGTGGTGTGATCTAATCAACGCTAATAAATAATGGGCATTGAAAATATTTTTGTTCTCCAAGTATTTTTTATATAATATTATAATCATGTCATGTGTGACAAGTAGTCCAATCAATCTACATAAGCCCTTGCAAAAATTGTGAACATGTAAAAAAAAATGGTGATATATAGAACGAGACAATCTAACGAAGTAAAAGGCTATCTTTTACTACTCCATTTTTTAATGGCGAACTTAACCTAAAAAAATCGTAAACATTAAAAAAAACCCGTTTTTTTCGCTAATATAAACAAAACTGAGCTCGAATCGAAAAAAGTTAGAAGGTAATAAAATTGTCTTTCGAGTTATGTACCTAAATAAGTCATATGTTAGTGCACAAATCATAAAAATTAAAAAACACCGTTAAAAATCACGTTATTGATTTTCTTCATTACTTTTTTTGAATCGAATTTACAAATTTGTTATATGAACGCTATTTTTTTAAATACGTAAAAATATGGCGACTATTGCTTTCAAATAAAAATTTAAAAAATACAGCGGAAAAACACTCAAAATCGGCACTATTTTTGTTTAAAAATGAACTTTCATTTTCATTTGCAGATGGTAGTGCAAGTCTTAAAGAAGATTTTGAGTTTTTAAGCGTTGCTCTACTATGGGGCGTGTTCTTTTTTTTATCGATAGTCGATCGAGGTCATCAAAAAATACTTCGCGACAAGCTTTTATATCATATAAAATGTGTAATGTAATAAATTGATGGGTTTAATTTAATTTAAAGTTTA
>CAXKVY010010131.1:0-19898 GCA_964058915.1 Tetropium fuscum
TGGACGCGATGAATACTTAAATTTTATTATATATACAGAGTTTGCTTTTATTAGTCAACTACCAAACATTTGGACATTATTCTTTCAAATTGTGGACATATTTCTTTAACATTTGGTCATAATTTCTTATCGGTTTCTCCCATCCTCATGGAAAGCATACGAAAACCAGAACCTTTGGCAATTAATTATATTTCAATTTGAAAAAATCCCTTTAACATACGGGGTTTAAAAGGCAGATCAGTAATGTTGTGCATATGTCGTTCTAGCTATTTTTGGGGCCAATTATATGAGTGATAGTTTTTACCATACGATGACAAATTTTATGGAGCTTATATGAAAATATTTCCACAAAACTAGACAAAAAATGTCCAATATGTGGCTTTCGAAATTTTAAAGTTTGATAAAGATACCATGATATTAAAAATAGTAAAATTTGGCGTATTAACCCTCTATGGTACAGACCTTCTTAAAACCTGTTTTTAAAAGAGATAATTCGGATTTTTCTATCTGTTGGCTATATATTTGGATTAATGATTAATAACAAAAATTTTGAAATGTCTTTTGCAGAAAAACTTTTGTATATTTTAATTCACATTATGCATTTATGTACCTAAATAGAAGAAAAATGCAAAATATCAAATAAATATTTATTTGCAAAAAATTGGAATACAAAATGTTAATTATGGAACATGTAAAAACACATGTAAAAACAGTTTCGGTCGGGTACAAAACACAAATAACAGTCACATTTCATGCACTTCACTTTTGTAATTTTCTGGCATTTGTCACTTTTGTATAGGCCCGTTTTTTCTGCATAACTCGGAAAGTCGTCCATTTTATCAGATCTGCAACTCATATTTGGCCGAACAGAAGAACGAGATTTTTTATATTCAAATGACGTTGCACTCGTTACGTCCCCTTCTCCTATGTTTTCCGTCAAGGTGGTTCTTCTTTGGTACACCACAGTCATTGCAAGAACGTCGATATAGAACCCATGGAATTACGACACACATGTCTATTAGGTGAAAGGACAGTCGCGAGTAGTATTTTTTTGACCGTATCTTCTTGACGTTGACATTACGATGTTTATAGGTTAAGTTAAGATCTACAGTACAACATTGGCCACAGAATGAGTAGTGTGACATATGACAATGTGCCGTGCGCAGCAACACTATTTCCTATTTCTTATGATAACGGTCCGCACTACAAACCACTTCAGCAAGTGGTCCGTCCCGCTCCCATCAGTTAAGGTAATTCTCCTTATCTCTGTTCTACTTGGTTTTAGCAAACATGAAAACATGTTTTTAATGTTACACAGAAGTCAATAATATAAAAATATATGGTCAATTTACAAACGACAAGTTGCTACTTTTTAATAATTCGTTTGTGAGGATCAGGACGGATCTCCCATTACCACGTCATGCATTCACCTATGCTGCACTGATGAGGTCAATTAAGGCCGAAACTAGTCTGCAGTTGGTGGTGCATGGCGTGGTTACTATACTACACAACACATGGGAGCTCCTCGGAAGTTCCCTTCTACAATCAACGATCAACTATTTCAAATCGTATTTCGGGTGCATTGCAGTAAATCGTTGATTTAGGATTTGAATCCTTCAATCAACGAGATGCCATGAAATACATCGCTTGTTGTTATGACATCAAGTGTTCGCCTCATGGCTAAGATAAAGGACCAAACTTTCCTAGTATTCTATTATTAGTTTGAAATCTCGTATCAAAACAAATTAAAATGTATTAGGTAGAATTAAAAACAATATAAACACTATTGTTGTACTTGCATATACATGCATACATACATATTACACACACACATATTACACACACACACAATATATATATATATATATATATATATATATATATATATATATATATATATATATATATATATATATATATATATATATATATATATATATATTGCGAGAAGAAATCTTGGGTTTATAGCAATTCATTACATAGAGAAATAAGCAAATAGATGAATAATAAGGAAGACACACTTACCAGTTGTACATCTGGACATATATATGGAAACAAACCAGTTAGAAGTTGTACATGTTCATTCACCTTCATTGAGGATCTTCAGAGTGATGTACGATTTGTTTTATTGATCATTTATACTTGAATTTAAAATATTAGTACTTCATCACTTTCAGTGACATTTTGTGACATTAATTTCGACGGAACTGAAATTCACAGAAAATACAAACTTATTCTACTATTTATATTTGTTCTATTTGAACATATTATATAGTTGTTAAAATAGATTGTATGCCTTAGGCATACAGTTATCCAGAAGATGTTAAACTATAAAATGCATAAAATCTTGTAGAATATATTAAAACAACTTCTTTTCCTATATGCCAGAAAATATTAAATTACAGATGCAATAGAATTCTTTTTAGGTCTCTAATAGAATTTTGATTAAATTAGCGACTTAGGTATAAAAAAATATTTTTTAAATGTCCAGATTATCTTGCCACCCATACTAAAATAATTACTATTCTAACAGTGCTAGTACTATGCTAACAGTGCTAATAACTATACTAACAGTGCTAGTAGGCACTGTTTTTGTAGGTTGGCTACGCACAAAAATGTAACTGCTGTCAAGTTAAAATTTGAATTTTAAGTCATCGAATGGAATATTCTTTATTAATTGTCGTTCATTAATCATGACATACTTTTTCATTAATCATGGCAACAAATATACTATATGATCATATAGATATATTATTTAAGATGTCTTAGGTCATTGTTAAACATTCATAATCAAAATCAAGTTACAAGCTTCATTAGGTATATATATACTACTAGGTATTTCTTTATATATATTTCTTTTTTCTAAAATCCATATTATAACTTACTTGCATAAGCTTCTATAATATAATATATATATATATATATATATATATATATATATATATATATATATATATATATATATATATATATATATATATATATATATATATATGTATTGAATTCGCTTCTGAGAAGGAGCAACATAAGGCTTCATAAGCTCTTGTGCTAAAAAACGCCTGAGTAAGATACTATTATATAAAAGTAAAGAGAGGTAAATAATATATTTCTTATAATTTTCTCAATAAAAATCTTATAAAATAAACAATATAACTTGAAATTTCAAATTTGTTGCCGTCCATAAAAAGTACAAGTACAAAAGTTTCAGAAGACAATGATTCCAGTATACTCAGAGGACAATGATTCCAGTAAATACGTTTAATGATAATGTATAAGTTAACATATAATTAGAATATCTTTCTATTTTTTTATTCTAATCGCCACATTTTCAAATAACCATAATATTGTTTTTGTATTATCATATTATTATGTTATTATATATAGCAAATCCCCTTGTCAACTGTTATCATGTTTGTTTGACTTAATTTACTGACATAAGATCAATTTTAAATTGACTGGTATCATGTAAATGGTCTGTATTTTATTTATTATGTCACATTGTGTTTTAAACACTATATAAATAAAACATGTAAATATATAGGGTGTCCCATTTATTCTGAAAAAAATCAGGAAATTGTAGATCCAATAAAATTAAAGGGATTTTGCTACATGAACTTATTTCTAAATCTGAACCCTTTCCGAAATACAGGGTGTCGAAGTTGAATTTTTCTTTTCATTTTTTGTTATTATCTCTTAGCGTTATAAGCGTTATAAAAATTTTTCTCAGATTTTGTGTGATGAATGCCACGGTGCACTAGTAACTAGTACTAATATACAAAATCTCAGCTGGACAGAAAGAGCCAGTGGCGTGCATTCCGCACTTGTCGATACCTTTTATAAAAAGTATGTGTTACGCTATTGACTGATCTTCAAAATAATAAGTAATTTTAATTGTCCGTGTATTTTTCTGCCAAAAATCATTCTTACGTTTTTCATAATAGGCACCGTTACGGAGTAAACCGAGTTTTATAAAATCATACCTGATCTTAATTTTAGCAGAACTGTTGTAATCAACAACTGAAACGCTGTTTTTTTTAAATTTAGCTTCAGTATTCCTTATCTAAAAAGTGTTAAAGTACATTTCTGGCTAATTGAATATTATCTGCGATGTTGTTGATTCCTGACAATGATATTTTTTTTAAATTGAAAAACATTAAATCATTTCCGTCATCATTTCAAAATGAATTTAGTGTGAATGTTTGGTTGGGTTTTATTAATAGTAATAAAGAACTGGTTGGTCCAGTATTTTTGCCTCAACGTTTGAATTCCGATGGATTTTTAAATTTTCTAGAACATGACCTTCCCGTGGTTCTGGAAAATTTGGCATTACAGCTTCGTGAGATTGTTAATGATTTACTTAATGAGTATCATCCTAACAAATGGATTCATGGCGGAGGCCCTGTTCCTGGGCCAGCTCATTCGCCTGATATTACTCCTTTGAACATTTAGGACCTATTAAAAGACAAGGCATATGAAAATATGATCACATCACGTGAACAGCTGCAACAACGAATTAGAGCCGCCTGTCATGATTTAAATCAAAATAGGTTCGTCACGCAAATAATTAAACTGACAATTAAAAAAAGATGTGAGCCTTGTATTCCGGCCAATGGTCTGCATTTTCAACAATATTTAAATATTCGTTGATACATTAATTAGTTTATTAAATGTGAATGTGCATTAATTTTATAATTATTGTTATTAAATCGCTAAAATAGTTTTAGATGTTCTCAAACTTAAAACTTAAAAAAACGATCATTGTCAGGAATCACAGATAGTATTCAATTAGCCAGGAGTGCGCTTCAACATTTCTTAGATAAGGAATAGTGATTGAGTTGAGCGTTTCAGTTGTTGATTACGACAGTTCTGCTAAAATTAAGATCAGGGATTATTTTATAAAATGTCAGTAACGGTGCCTATTATGAAAAAAACGTAAGAATGTTTTTTGGCAGAACAATGCACGGACAATTAAAATTACTTATTGTTTTGAAGATCAGTCAGTGGCCTAACACTAACTTTTTATAAAAGGTATCGGCAACTGCGGAATTCACGCCACTGGCTCATTCTGTCGATCTGAGATTTTGTGTATTACTGCACCGTGGCATTCACTACACAAAACTTGAGAAGGTTTGTAACTCACATATGAACAAAAATTTTTATTTAAAAATCAACTTCAGCACCCTGTATTTCGGAAAGGGTTCAGATTTCGAAATAAGTTTATATAGCAAAATCCCTTTAATTTTATCGGGTCTGCCTTTTCCTGAATTTCCTCAGAATAAAAATGGGACATCCTGTATATTGGAATATAGAAAATTATGTTACCCTAATGCATTCTTTTCTACATTCATGGTCAAGATCTCGGAATAATAATTCCATATTGATATAATCGACTAGTTTAGCACATAACTGAACGGTACCTAATTGTTATTCATAACGTAATACTGCAGTTAAGTGTTAGTATATAACTTATTAATAATATTAACATATAAGAGTACTGGATCGAGAAAGGTATATACAGGGTGTTCCTTAATGACGTGCTAGTATTTCAGGGTATGATTCCTTTGCTCATATATTGAGGAAAAGTATATCTCGTTATTTCTCTTTTTTAAATAAAGTAGTATTATAGTAAACGTAGTAATCCCATTTAAAAATAAAAAATTGGGGGCACTAATGTAGGGAATACCTACATTAATAAGAAAATAATCAGGTAGAAAATGTAAATATATTGTGGGAATTGTGGTTCCCACAATTGAGAAAATACGTTGTTATTTTTTGCACTGTCGATCGCGTTACGTTACATCATGTTATATAAATAACCTTTTAATAAACATCGAAATGGATCAGTCTTTAAATCCTATTAGCTTAGCAATAATTAATTAGTAAGTCAATAATAAACTTAATTCGTCTAATAATACACCGACCGGCAAAAAATTATAATTAATATAAATTGTCAACAATTGCCAGATGTTGAATAATTATTAGCTGGTTCTCAGTTAATGCGGAACTGATTGTTTTCAAATAATTGTACGAGTATGTAACAAATTCATTGTTCCATTTAATAGTAGTTTAGAAATATAATTTCATATCGTTGTCACAATAAACGTAACACCTTTCCCCCTTTGTTTTCGTTTTGTAAAGGGCGCCATATAATTTAAATGATTTACATATAATTTAATGATTATAAATTTGAATTATTATACAGGGTGACAAAAAAAGTGCCTTATTACTCTAACTTTAAAATAATATATTTAACTGCCAATCTGTTATATCCTATAATTTATATCTATTTTGTTATCAAGCTACATGTTCCTTACATTTTCTTTTTGTATTTTTTGTTACAATAACTTTATTTTTGTAAAATATACAAGGGTTTTAAAGAAACGTTACATTTTTATATGTTTTCTATGCTAGTGAGTTTAGAATTTTAACAAACGAAACCGACCTGAAAAAAAATTTAAAAAAACTAATCAACTTAGTACATGTTTCCCCCAAGTGCACGAATAACTGCTGCATTTCGTCTTGACATGCCCTCAAATAGGTTTTGTATGTAAGTCTGCTTGATTTACTGCCATTCTTCTATTATTAGAACTTCAATATACTGTTGTAAATTTATGACAGACGAGGTCGTACTTTCCTCCTAAGAGCATCCTAAATATGTTCCATTAGGTTTGTGTCTGGGCTTCGAGGAATATAATTAATTGCTGGGATATCAACCTCGGCTAAATACCTACTCATTAACCATACTTGCAACATGCACTCTGGCATTATCATGCATCATCATAAAATCGTCCTCGATGAACGGGACAAAAGGAACCACATATGACTTTTTTATAAACCTATCGGCTGTTGCGGCTCCCCTATCACTATGGCCAAGTCCGTCCGAGCTTCAAAACACGCCACCCCACACCATTACCGAACCCCCTCCGTAACTTACTCTAGACGAAAAATGTTTTTTATAAGAAACGCCTGAGAGAAAACGTTGACTTGTCGGTGAATAGGATATTTCTTCATTCTTCATTATCTACCCTCTTGATTCGTTGCAGATTTTGCACTATCAAAAGGCTGTGCCTTCTCAGTTTCCGATCGTTTAGTTGAACTTGCCTCGCCTCCTCTAATTCGTTTTTCATTTGCTGAGTAGTAAATCTTCTGTCCCTCAAAACATTGGCGTTATTAACGATTATCTTAATTAAATTACCCTTACAGCACCATTTGTTATGAATAACTATTATATCTTGAAATAGAACTGTTATGTACCTATATAAACGCTTGTAGAATAAATAAATACCATGTAAACCTAGAAATAACGTTTGGTAGGTTGCCTGGACGATTTGCTAAACAAGGTCCACTGAAATAACAATTCTTTAAAGTCCAAAGATATATGCTGCTAAATTAACAACTGATTCATTCCAAGAAACTTTTACGACTACACCTACACGATATTTATATTATTTCCGTCACAGGTTTATTCTCGTTGTAACTGTAGTAGTACTACTTTAATTTCATTCACGTAAATACTACCAAGTCAATCGTTTTATGGCACCGTTAAATTAACTAAATCGGAAGGATCCAAACGTAAGTTTTAACATAGTTTATGCACTGAACTTTTGCAAGGCTTTCAATATTTAAACTTCAAATGAAACAGATTTTTAGAGAAGAATTTTAATTTGTATAGAAACTTTTGTAGTAGACTCAAGTTATTGTTACATCTAAAATACCACTAAAAAATGAAAATTGAAAATATTTATGTAGGAATGGAAATGGATTCGTGCAATATATATACATATACATATACATATACATATATATATATATATATATATACATATATATATATATATATATATATATATATATATACATATATATATATATATATATATATATATATATATATATATATATATATATATATATATATATATATATATATATATATATTCTGGAGGATTTTATACCAGAGTGAGTATTCTTATCTCAGAGGAGGTTCAATTAGGCTATATGATTATTGATTAACTTATTAGTTGGAATTTAATTATTTGTTTTAACGATATTAATCTCAAGGATAAAATTTATGTGATGCTTGATGTGATATATATATATATATATATATATATATATATATATATATATATATATATATATATATATATATATATATATATATATATATATATATATATATATATATATATATTACATATGATGATGTTTATTTTATAATTATTGGAGAAATTTATAACCTTTAATATCTATCCCTACGAAATTCTACTATAACTTAATTAATACTACTAACATGGGACTGAGTCCTCTATAAACAATAAGCCTTAACTAAATTTGCTTAACTTAACTTAACCAAATGATTGTTTTTATTACTTTATTACCTTTGTAAACAGAGATAACCCCCTTATGACACTTGTCACTTTTTTATTTACCGCACATTTCACTACACTGGCGTGGTGTCATCTAGCGGCGATCCGTTGCACTGATGTAGGAATGCTGGCGGGATACTGCTGACTTTGTTTGGTGTGGTTTGTTATATATAATGTAATTTTCACTCACTCGAAACTATTTCTTGACTTCATATACTTGTTTGCACTTTTAGGATGTTTGTAACTTGTCCTTATCCTCGTTGCACTATATATACCTTTTTTTGGCTGGGAAGCTACCGAGATTCGTTACATTTATCTTACAAACTCGAAGAAAATACTTATTTTATTAGTTTCACTACTCCGAAAGCATATGTATATTCAGCTTGAATTTATAGCAATCAATTTAAATTAAACTTACCTTTCGTTACAAAATTGCAATGCACAGCTACTACCTAGAATGACATAACTCGACTTCACTTTTCCTGTTATTTGTTGCTAAGGAAGTTCTTCCTTTTAAAACAAAACAATTTCTTAGTTACCTGCTTTTTTGGTAATGTTATTTATTCTACTATGGCCAATCATGTTTATTTTTAAATTTTACTTTTTATAATTGCAGCCATTAAACCATCACATATTATAATTTTACATTCTGAACACATGTTTTCAGTTAATTTCAATTTCTGACGTCTAATATTACTCGCTCTCGCGTGTTCGTTAACAATTTGACCCTGGCTCGTAGCTATAGCCTCGAACCCTCGTATTTACTCTTATGCTTTAATATGTTATATGCTCAATTTAGAAATAGTTTATTAATTATTAATGTTCTGTAATTCTTAATATGACTTGACTATTATATTTTCACTATAAACAGATTTTTCTGGCGATTATTAATTTTCTTACAACGATATTATGGCTTGACCAATGAGACGTATTGCTATGCGACGTTTAGCTATACTCTGCCTTGATTGTAGTAGACACTTGTTTGCTTGCGCATATCTATACTCTGTTCGTTTGTATGGTATATGTATAATTTAGTTTTATATAATTTGTTATATTTTCCATATTTAACTACCGATTTAGGTGTTACATTTTCGTGTATCGTTTATCGTTTTCGTATATATATAAATATATATATATACAGGGTGAGTCAGTTTTTTGTAGACAAACTTTAACAGGGGATAGAACGCACGTTTTTAAAAAGAAAAGTGCCTATTACACATATCTTAACTTAATATTTTACACATATCTTAACCTGCATAGGATCAACATGTTGTATTGTTCCTGTCGAAAATACTATAGTGGATGTTACTTTTTTCGGGTACTTCGACTATTCTGAAACATGAAAAAATCTAAGCGTTCGTTTATAAGTCATAAAGAAAATTCGAGAAAAAAAAATTATAATAACGACATTACACTGTCAGAGAAACAACGGCCAATACCTCGAAAACTGTCATAGTTAGAGCAAAATTACAAGAGATCAAAATTGTTACTAAGGGGCCGTTATTTTAGAAATATGTATCAGATAATGTCAGTGGCGTACGAAAAAAAAGTTCCATTATGTAGAATATCCGAAGTACCCGAAAAAAGTAACATCCACTATAGTATTTTCGACAGGAACAATACAAAATGTTGATCCTATGCAGGTTAAGATATGTGTAAAATATTTAGTGAATATATCATTCCGTTCAGAAAATATTACACATTAATGTAAAAAAAAAATGAAACTTTAACACCTTGTATCTTCCTTAGGAAGCTAGATCGGCCATATATTTATAGGCACTTTTCTTTTTAAAAACGTGCGTTCTATCCCCTGTTAAAGTTTGTCTACAAAAAACTGACTCACCCTGTATATATATATATATATATATATATATATATATATATATATATATATATATATATATATATATATATATATATATATATATATACATATATATATATATATATATATATATATATATATATATATATATATATATATATATATATATATATATATATATATATATATATATATATATATATATATATATATATATATATATATATATTTATATATATATATATATATATATATATATATATATATATATATATATATATATATATATATATATATATATATATATATATATATATATATATATATATATATATATACGCCACTGGGGTCGAAATTTACGGCAGCTTAAATTTGACCCTAAATTTCGTTGGTCCACTTCAAATGGAATACAGTGTAACTTCAAAACTAAAAAAGATACGCAAACAAGTATAAAAATGTAGTATTTTCTTAAAAAAATTTTGGATTTTTTTCTATTTCTGCAGGAAAAAATTAACGGAGATATTGTTAGTCATAACAGAAAAGTATTATATTACAAAAACTGATTTATTTTATCTAAGGGTCCGAGTGAAGTGTTCTTAGTCGTAAAGTCTATAAGTTGTTTATAATAAATAACTCACTTTAATCCTAGACGTAATAACTCACTTTAATCTTAGGGCATTAGGGACTATTGCTAGTGCATAATGTGAGAAATATATTCTAGCTTAAAACAGTTGTGTAGATGTTCATATAGGATACAGACGCACTTATATAGTAGAGACCAAAGCTATTTAATAAAATAGTCTTCATTCAAGTACAGTGTTTTTCATTTCCATAGCCTAATTTCCAATAGGTTATGGGCCCAGATTACGCGTTATGATATTCTGTGTTCTGTGAAAAGTACTAAGAACAATACGTGCTTAATTGTATATTTTAATTAGTGTAGTGTCTATAATAACAACTAAGTACTTTATTATATAATCTCGTGTAGTAATTAAAATAGTGATAATACAAAGACTATGGAAAATTTAAAATTAAAAAGAAACATTCAAGCCTTTAATGGTGAAAAGTACAGTGTCTGGAAATTTAGATAACTATTTAATAAAATAGTCTTCATTCAAGTACAGTGTTTTTCATTTCCATAGCCTAATTTCCAATAGATATAACTGTTAGAGTGCGCGGAACAACGTGCCCGAGCCCTTCAACCCTTTACCTTTTGAATTTGAAGGGTTTGGGCATATTGAAATGTATATGATTTTATAGCCTGTATAAATTACCTCTAAAATGGTTGTTGAATGGACGTTGTAGCTTCAAAATTGAGGGAGTTATGGTAGAAAAACCAATATCATTTTGTCGGAGATAACAATTTTTCTTTTAATTAATTTTTAAAATTAATTTAAATTAATTAATAAAATTAATTTTAATTAATTTTGGAGTTTCATAGTTGATCATATGTGCGTGTATCGTGTATAAACGAAAATATTGTAAACCATCGACATTTATGTAGGTATAGGTACATAAATGTCAATTTTTTGCAATATTTTCGTTTATTTTTTTTTATTAATTTTTATGTGTATAAAATTTTTAGGGATTTTTGAAGGGCTTTTAAGGGTTGAAAATTTGGAATACATAGTAAAGCATGTTCAAGAACATGAAAGGAGCTTTATTCTACCTAATTAAATCCATAAAATGCTTAAACCTGAGTTTTTAATTTTTTTTTCAAAAAGGAATAGTTATAACCCCTCAAATGCAAAAAACACATGGGCATATGTCACTTTTGAAGTTATAAGGATAAAATGAGCTTAATTCCAAATTTTCGCGAAAATCGATAGAAGTTAAAAGAATTTGGGGATAATAGCTTTTTCCTACTTCCGGGACTGGAGTAATAACTTCGCTCCCTTATGACAGGGACTGAAGTGTCACTTTTTGTCCCTCCGGGATCATATATTGACAAAAATCCCGGAAGGGTTAAATTACAAGCAAAACAATGTAACAGGAGTTTTATTGATTTAATATTTACCCAAATTAATGTTGTTACAGTTCGTCATTGACCAGTCTTTTCTGGGTGATTTCAGCAGATATTGACATACTTTGGCTACCCTAGACACCTTCTTCACTTATAATCGAGCTAATGACAATGTCTCCAAATTAATCTTGTCATAACGCAACATTTCTATGGTTACGAAATTGTCAATCAATGACCCATTATTTGCTTTATCCCTAATAATTATCTGTGTTTCTATAAAGGTTTCTATGTGCTTATACCTTGCGACCTTGCGACTGAAGTACTTTTGATCCCTCAGGTAAATTATGGCCCTCTCTACGGTCGGGCTATAAACTTTACCCCGGAAGTAAAAGTACTACTAACTTCAGTACCACGGTATATATAATATAGGTACTAATTTTTATCTTCAATTACTGCACTGCAAGGGTTGATGATGAGATGAGGAAAGAAACAAAAAAAAAAGAACAAATTCAGCGCCCTCTATTTCCGAAATAAAGCGATTTTGGACATAAATACAATATTTATACAATAAATACAATAATATTTTAACCTGTCCTATAGATTCCTATATTTATCAAGATTAAATCTGAATCACCATGTATAGTTTAGAGCTATTTATTCCCTTATTATTGCCTGCTGCCTTATTATAATATGGCGTTTCTAAATAAATAGGTAAAAAATAAATAAGATATAGTTAATATGCAGAGGATTTACAGAAATAAATTCATTGCGTCACTACACAAGTAGTAATAGATGTTATGCATTTTAAATTAAGTTCAATTCGGCAAGTGTAGGTAGTTTTATATGTTAGCCGTATCATAGACACGCACAATAAGGCTTCCGCCTATGGCCATACAACCCACATAAAATTTTAGACGGGCAGATATACGCAAGTTAAGGTACTTTAACGAATGTCGCATGAAATAGAACCATTAATCTATTAATAAGTCGGACTATTGTAGTATTCAATTGAGGTAATTATAGAATAATTGGTTTGGAGAAGTTACGGCGACTAGGCTAGACGTTGATATCGTCGGGCGTACTATTACTATTTACTATGTTGGCACGGCCGTCTTTATTTCCAGGTTCAATTGTCTAGTTAATAATAACGGCACGCTGTTCAATTAATGCAAATTAAACTGATGACTACCTTAAATGCGACGACGCAAATCGCTTTCAATAAAGGATTTAACTCAATTTATATAACAATATGGAACACTTTATAAGAGCTACTGAAAAATTGTCGATAATGTACAGATACATTAGCGCGGTGTCGCACACTCCGATATTATCGGTGTCGGTGTCAATACATAGTCTCAAGTAGAACTGCTTCACATAGTGGCCGATGCTATAGAAATGTCGGTGGTAGTCACCGACTTATTTTATGACTTATTTCATGTTCTTGAACATGCTTTACTATGTATTCCAAATTTTCAACCCTTAAAAACCACCTATTACTTATAAAAATTAATAAAAGAAAATTAACGAAAATATTGTAAAAAATTGTCATTTATGTATATACATACCTACATAAATGTCAATGATTTACAATATTTTCGTTTATATACGATACACGCACATAATATGATCATTATTTAACCAGTGGCGTAGAAGTATCATTTAGAAGAAATGAAGAAGTAGGTCTATCGTTCTAGCAAAATAATATATGTTGTGTACGTCTCGAGTTTGTTTATTTTAAGAGATACAGCGGATTTAGAAGAATTGATTTTTTCATACATTTCAAATGCAAACACAGGCTGTACTAATAGAACGAGAATGATGGGTGCCTAATTCTTTTGTACCTTAATTCATGGGCTTCATTTCCGTTTTTTGATTTGTTTTTTTAGACCCAGTATTTTAAGAGATACGGAGATTTTCGTAAGCCACTGTTTTTGAAGTAAAAAGATCTCTTAAAATTTTCTTGAAATAATGTATTAAATTTAATAACTGCATGTGTCATATTAGGTTATACATTTTTAAGGATGTGGAACACCGTAACAAAAATTAATTCTATAAAAATAAAAAACATAAACCAAAACAGATATATAAACAGGAAACGAGAATGAAATAACAATAACTACTACTATTTAGACCCTTGTGGCAACTGAAAAGTTTTTCATTATCAAATATACACGAACCATTAAATAATCTCCTAATATACTGGAGGTAATGTTTAACATACGTATCTCCATTTAACCAATAAATAGATGTGTCGTTATCACCTTCGCTATTGGTTACGGAAACTGAGACTTTCATATATACATAACCAATACACAGAATACATACAAAAATTACCTATAAATTTTAAAATATTTTCAACTTTGTCACTTCCGGTTAATCAAAAGCAATTATATCAAATAGAACTCACCATTTATATTATTACATTTTTGGATCTACATTAGAATATGAGTAAGTTCCATTAAGCATGTCTCTCCTATACATATCTCTTACGGTTCTTGAGATACTACTTATTTGGTATTTTTTTTACCAAAAGTGGATTAACAGAAAATTTAATATCACGATTAGGTATTAATACGAAAAATCAAATTTTACTTTATTTAAAAACTATTCCACCATATCTATCATAGGGTGTCTAAAATATATGTTACTAATGACAAGTTTGAAAAATAGCCATAAGTCATAAGTCAGTTTTTTAAATAGAACACCACATATATTATTAACGCAACTGAAAGAATATAAAAATCCCCATCTATCCATATAAGATGTTCCTATACCTATGATCAGCGGTTTTTTAATTATAAGCCTTTTATCTTTCAATCTATCTGTCAATAACTTTTAAAATAATAGTAACAATTTTAAATTGGCTCATGCCACACATGAGCCAATTTAAAATTTTATGTCCACGGTCACTCGGCAAGTGCCACAAAACAATAGCAAGAACCTGTCGTCAATTTAACTTAATCCAAATTTACCTCCAATGACCGCGAAGAAATTTAGAAGACGTGAAAGTAATTACCATAATTTTCAGAAGAACCATAACCAGAAGAGTCCTGTAACTGGAAATTATATAAACGCAATAAAAGCCTTAATAACCAATGCCGAAAATGATTTGGGAAAATGATTTGGTGTCCTGCACATCGATATGGATTATTTTGCATAAGTACAATAAGCACAATTACAAATTCATTACGCTTCAAGCTTTGCTACTTGATGATCCAACAAAACGTGTGGATTTGTGCGAGATGATAATAACTAGGACATACGAAGATCCCGACTTTCTTAAATACATTATTTGGACAGACGAATCGAAATTTTCTCATGATTGTCTATTGAAGATTTCCCTTCAATAGACACAATCATTTTTGGGCCACAGGAAATCGACATATTGTAAAGGAAAGGGGACATCAACATAAATTTAGTTTCAATATAATTAATAGGACTTAAATTTTCAAAACTATTGAGCTATATTATAAACAACTGTAAGTGACGTTTTGTACAATTTGCGACTAAGTACTTCTACTAGATTCTTATTTAAATTAATTAATGGTTAGAATAAAGGCATATCTTAGGAAACAATGGAGGTCATGGTTGTTTTGATGTATAATATCCTTTTTAATATAATATCATTTTCTAATCCGATACGTTTACCTTCTATAATGTATCATATTATCTCCGTATCATATGCAAGCGTATTGACAGCATGTGGAGTACAAATATCAGCCTTTAAATGATTGCATCATTAAGCTAATGTATTTATTATCGATCCTAGGGGGAAATAACAAATTATAGCAAATAGGGGTAAGAAACAAATTTGCCAGGAATAACATAATTAGGAAATTTAAGTATTAATATTAATACTTGTGATACTATTAATTAATACTTGTGATACACCTGGAAAATCGAAGTGGGACTCGACCTTATGGGCGTGGTGTGATCTAATCAACGCTAATAAATAATGGGCATTGAAAATATTTTTGTTCTCCAAGTATTTTTTATATAATATTATAATCATGTCATGTGTGACAAGTAGTCCAATCAATCAATCAATTATAGCAAATAGGGGTAAGAAACAAATTTGCCAGGAATAACATAATTAGGAAATTTAAGTATTAATATTAATACTTGTGATACTATTAATTAATACTTGTGATACACCTGGAAAATCGAAGTGGGACTCGACCTTATGGGCGTGGTGTGATCTAATCAACGCTAATAAATAATGGGCATTGAAAATATTTTTGTTCTCCAAGTATTTTTTATATAATATTATAATCATGTCATGTGTGACAAGTAGTCCAATCAATCTACATAAGCCCTTGCAAAAATTGTGAACATGTAAAAAAAAATGGTGATATATAGAACGAGACAATCTAACGAAGTAAAAGGCTATCTTTTACTACTCCATTTTTTAATGGCGAACTTAACCTAAAAAAATCGTAAACATTAAAAAAAACCCGTTTTTTTCGCTAATATAAACAAAACTGAGCTCGAATCGAAAAAAGTTAGAAGGTAATAAAATTGTCTTTCGAGTTATGTACCTAAATAAGTCATATGTTAGTGCACAAATCATAAAAATTAAAAAACACCGTTAAAAATCACGTTATTGATTTTCTTCATTACTTTTTTTGAATCGAATTTACAAATTTGTTATATGAACGCTATTTTTTTAAATACGTAAAAATATGGCGACTATTGCTTTCAAATAAAAATTTAAAAAATACAGCGGAAAAACACTCAAAATCGGCACTATTTTTGTTTAAAAATGAACTTTCATTTTCATTTGCAGATGGTAGTGCAAGTCTTAAAGAAGATTTTGAGTTTTTAAGCGTTGCTCTACTATGGGGCGTGTTCTTTTTTTTATCGATAGTCGATCGAGGTCATCAAAAAATACTTCGCGACAAGCTTTTATATCATATAAAATGTGTAATGTAATAAATTGATGGGTTTAATTTAATTTAAAGTTTATTTTCTTCTTTTTAGAGCATTTAAATAAAGCTTGTTTTTAAAAATGTTTTTTTTACTATTACTTTGTGTTTTGTTTTTTTGGTTATCGCTGGACATGTTTCTGTTCTGACAAGTCTGTTCATTTCATTTAATGCGTCATTGTTGCATGGTGGTTTGCCTCTTCTATAAGGAGACCTTCTAGTGATTTACTGAACTTATTTCAGCTTAAAACTTACAAAACACGGTTCCTGGTTTTATTTTGGAGCTTTCCTTCTCCTAGACAGGTTGCTAACCAGACGGGCGTCAATAGCCCATCTTACCAAATTACATAAGTCATAGTATGAAGCCAACCATGGCGTACTTTTAAAATTCAGTTGCAAGATTTGACCCAAAAAAATCGACCCCAAAATCGTAATCGGGGACTCTCAAAACCCCGGGATAACAATGTCAGACGGATTGGCGCAACTAATTTTTGATCGCCATCTTGAAAAACTTTAATCGCCAGCAGTTGACCCTTGTCGGTCCCTACAACATTTGTTGCAGCACCACCAAACTATCCCTAACCTCTACCGAGTTATAACTCTTTAAAATTCCTATTTCCGCTATTTTGCCCATTTTTCCCCTTGAACCCTGTGATTTGATATCTATATCGTGAGGTTTATGCACCCCTATGAGAAAACATAGTCCACCATATTTGGGAGTCAGCCATATTGGATTTAGAGTGACGTAATTTTATTTTCGTATTCTTCTCAGCAAGCCTTTTTATTTGACACCCATATCATGTAAGTGCATAAAAATAACTAATCCGACATCTTTGGGAGTCCGCCATATTGGATTTAGAATCATGTCACTTCATTTTCTTATTCTTCTCAGTAAACTCTTTCATTTAATACCCATATCATGGATGTGCATAAAAATAACGAGTTCGCCATCTTGGGCGGTCCGCCCGCCATATTGGATTTAGAATGACGTCACGTCACTGCTAGCCATGCATTGTGATCCAAACTATACGTCCATGCAAAATTTCAGCTCAATCGGTTGAGGATCTACTTTAAAATTCAAGATTTTCAAGAAGTTGCAAGATTTGACCCGAACAAACATACATAGATACATACATACGTAGCAAGTTAAATAAAAGCTTGTAGAATAGAATGGCTCAACGGCAGCATAAAACATTTCTAAACTTTATAATTACTCGCGTAATGGTCTTACAGATGTGAATAGCCGTACTGCACATTAAATTTAACACACCGGTCACTTTAATAATTCAATTAATGTTAATTAGATAATGAGGAAGATAATGAGGAAAGTCTGGAATACGATATTATTACAGAATCAAAATGAGCTTCACATGTTAAACCCTATTCCTTTACTAGGTAATAAAATGTATGAAATAACAGCGGCGCAGCCAGGGGGGCGAGGGACTAGCCCTCCCCAAAGCTAGCCAACAGCAGCCAACAAAAAATCACATTTTTTTTTCGGTTTCGCCATTTAATAGATCTTAATAAAAATATACTTTTCAGTTTTTGTTTTTATGTAATATCATATGATACTGCATCAAAAATTTGACTGGAAGACCGGATTTTGTTTACAATTTCAGGGATTTTCATTTTTTTGGCGCAACCCTAATTATGTTTCTAACATAAACGTAACCTAAGTTACTCCTTAGAACATCAGCGATCTGCCAGTTAAAGTCCCGTCAAAATCCGTCCAGAGTCCATCCGGTTCAGAGATTAGCCGGAACAAACAGACAAACGGACATATAATTTAAAAAATGTTTTTTTTTTGTTAGAAGTACGGTATATACTATCATATGCATTTAGTAAAAAACCGTTATTTTGAAATTATAAACAGACACCTCAATTTTACTTATATCTATGTATTAATAAGTACCAAATCATACATATTACCAAACATCTATATATATATATATATATATATATATATATATATATATATATATATATATATATATATATATATATATATATATATATATATATATATATATATATATATATATATATATATATATATATACTTTGGGAGTCCGCCATATTGGATTTAGAATCATGTCACTTCATTTTCTTATTCTTCTCAGTAAACTCTTTCATTTAATACCCATATCATGGATGTGCATAAAAATAACGAGTTCGCCATCTTGGGCGGTCCGCCCGCCATATTGGATTTAGAATGACGTCACGTCACTGCTAGCCATGCATTGTGATCCAAACTATACGTCCATGCAAAATTTATATATAAAAATATATATATATATATATATATATATATATATATATATATATATATATATATATATATTTTTTTTTATATATAAATTTTGCATGGACGTATAGTTTGGATCACAATGCATGGCTAGCAGTGACGTGACGTCATTCTAAATCCAATATGGCGGGCGGACCGCCCAAGATGGCGAACTCGTTATTTTTATGCACATCCATGATATGGGTATTAAATGAAAGAGTTTACTGAGAAGAATAAGAAAATGAAGTGACATGATTCTAAATCCAATATGGCATGATTCTATATCCAATATATATATATATATATATATATATATATATATATATATATATATATATATAGATGTTTGGTAATATGTATGATTTGGTACTTATTAATACATAGATATAAGTAAAATTGAGGTGTCTGTTTATAATTTCAAAATAACGGTTTTTTACTAAATGCATATGATAGTATATACCGTACTTCTAACAAAAAAAAAACATTTTTTAAATTATATGTCCGTTTGTCTGTTTGTTCCGGCTAATCTCTG
>CAXKVY010010132.1:0-14577 GCA_964058915.1 Tetropium fuscum
GAACTATTCACTACAATCTACAATTTAGGAAAATATAGGATTTCTTACAAGAGTTATCGTAGTTCCCAGTAGAATTTATATTTTCAATTAGTTATGTAATCTCTTTAGATATTCGAACCATACGAAATTCGATTTAAATTATCTGAGATCCTAATATAGGCATTTCGCATTTAATTCAAATCGAATTAATGTCTACCATATCCGTATATCAGTAACACCCGTATATTAGGAAGAGTGTGGCATGCCTATATTGATTGTCGTTGTATATTTTGGATATATTCGTTGCCTTCGTTGTCGTTGCATATGGAAAACGAGGCAATCTAATAATTTGCGTTTCTTTATTGTCGATTTCGACGTTCTTTAGTGCCGATTTCGAAAGAATAATATTTCCATAAATATTATATTAATAGAAAAAATAATTCACCATATTAATGGGCTTATACTTTTTATCATCTTTCTACAATTATTATATTTGGATTTTTTATGACGTCCGAGTCGCGCACGAAAGAGACGAACAAAAAAGGTTTACACTTTTTTATACCCTCTCATTATTAATTTTTTTATAATTTTTTATTCGTTTATTTGTATGTTTTTTTCCTGTTTTCGTAAAATGGGGTTAGTGGCAGAGCTCATGGGTATATAAATAATTTTAGGCGGGATGTTCTGACGACGCAATGTTAGAAATTTGGTATGTATCTAAAACTTCAGTCAATATCCTGCTAATATTTAACTGTGCTTTGGGCTGTAATCTAAATATTTTGACAAAAAAATTTTATTTCCGGAACTCTGCATGGGAACCGTGACATGTGTGTAGTCCACACTTATACGCTTCATCTATGTTTCTACTATCTTTGTGAGTAGTTGCATGTTCCACTATGTTGTTAATATTGCTGTCATAAGCATTGCGTTATCGTGCGGTGTTGCCAGTGGAGAGATGTCATAGATGTAAAGGTTGAACATAGTTGGTCCGAGGGATGAGCCTTGAGGGACGCCAGAGTAAATCGGGCGGGGTTGTGAGCATTCTCGAATAACTACCACTCGGAAATTACTAGTTGTGTAAACGAGTATGGTAGTAAATGCTCTGAATAATCCCTTACAAAATTGTGCGAAGATAAAACGCTTTCCACACCTCACACTGTCCCAATTTACCGAAGCTTGGTTGATTACATGACTCGTCTCTGTGGCATTAATGGTTTGTGATGGGGTTAATATACCACGAAGAACAGATTCAAGAAATAAAGGAGAAGAAATCTGTTTTAACTTTATAACGTCTTAAGGGTCAAGATGCGGTAGATAAGCTGGAATCTGGCCGAGATGGGCGCGGCGGGAGGCCGGTAAAGTTTAAAGAGGCTTGAGACTAGCCTGCGTGTCATCTCTATCAGATTAACAGCATGGTCCATGGTCCAGTGGCTGACACACGTGCATTCCACGCTGTACGCTTACGTGAGAGGATGCAGGTGAATTAGACTGAACTTAGGGAACAATGAATTTTCAGCATTAACAATTTCCCATTTTTTCATAATTATTATTATATTCATATGATAATGTATAATTCTTAACACAGTTTTGGATTAGATAAATTCCTATCCTGTAAAAAAAATCACTGACCTTTCATCCTACGCAAGTGTCTTAGGCGTATTGAAAATACCAGATACAAGTTTTGTTTACTGTAGTTAAGGTAATATACCCAATGACAAGTTGTACAAACTGACGATTACAAATACAGTTTCTGATGTTGGCAGTTAGTATGTATACAACGCCGCCAACTTTACATAAGTAAAATATTAGTTGAATATCAGTCGTCTAGTGGTCCCTCTGATATTGTTCTGTTCTTAACGTTTAAGTTAAGGTGAGTCTATATTTTAATTGCATAAAACTAGGTGAATAATTGCATAAAAGTAGTAATTTCAGTAGACTGAGTTTTTAATTTTTATTCAGATGTCTCGAAGTATCCGGAAAGTGATAGGGAAAATGAAATTAACGCCGTCAAAAGGCACGGCATGAGTACCAGAGCTGCTGCCAATCAATTTAAACTACCGGGTACGACGATATCCCATAAATGCAGAGGAAAAACTCCAATAATTAGAAAGATTAGCCCATCTACGGTACTACATGATACGGAAGAGGAAAACTTAGTGAAATGGATTGTGAATTTAGGCGAAAATGGATTTCCGGTCACCAAAGACCACTTGCTAGACAGTGTGCAAATGCTAGGTACTGAAAAATTTGAACAAAAATACTCCGTTTGCAAATGACAGACCAGGGAAACATGTTGCAAATGACTGAGATGGTGCCTCAGAATTTAACGAGAACAAGAGCTGGAGTTACGGAAAATAATATTCAAAATTAGTTTTATGAAATAGCTTAAAAGCCCGGAAATCGAGTATTTAATTGTGACGAAACCGCTTTCTATTTGAATCCTACGGGTAATAAGATTCTAGTTAGGAGGGGCCAGGAAAATCTGTGCCCCCTGCATGGGCTATTGAAAAATCAGATAACGGTTGGATGACCAGCCAAACGTTTTTTGAATACTTCTCAATGGTATTTTATCCTAGGTTAGTAGAAAATAATTCTGCGTTCCCTATAATAGATTTCCTAGATGGATATAGCGATGTTTCCCACTTAACCTTACCTTTGAGTGAGAGTTCTACAGTGAAAAAATATCGTACTCATTGTATTATACCAAAACGCAGCCCATTTACTGCAAACTATGAATGCAGTAGCCATGTTTCATCCTCTTAAGGCAGTGTGTAAAAAAGAAGTTTATAATTGGAGGATTTAAAACTTCGGAATACGTTTAAAGAAAGATAATTTTTGTCCCCTTATAAACAAAAAGTCAACTTGTAAGGGAAATATATTAAAGAATGGGTTTAGAACATGTGGGCTTTTTCCATTTAACCCAAAAGCTATTACATATTTTAAAACAAAATTTGATAACAAAGGACAGAGAAAACCAATAAGACGACCAAGTAGAAATTTATTGAGGACTGACTATATTTCTAAGGAAAAGCTACAACTTTTTTTAAATTATGGTGATACGTGGCCCGGAGATATTGAAGACACCAATTTTTGGCGCAATATGCGGAAACTAAGTACACAAGAAATGGTAACTGAAATTGAGGAATTTCTAAAAAAATGTGGTGGTTGCGGAAGTTGATGGCGATCTATTAGAATGTATTCTGGGAGAACGGAACACTGAATTTCGAACTGGATAATGTTGGAGTCTTGGAGGAAGTGGAAGGAAATCATTGTAAGTTTAAACTTAAATTCAAGGGTTCTTGATATTATTCAATTACTAATTTTTAAGCTTTTTGGATACAGCATGATGATGATAATAATCAAATCGGAAATTATATAAATGAGAATAACAATGATACCACTGAAGAACTTTTAATGAATGCATTAGGAGGAAAATTAGAAGGAGAATAAACTAATAATTAAACAATGATTCTATAGACAATGAACAAGGGAAACAGCCAAGTGATATAAGCGGCGTAGAAAATGTAATAAATGATCCGGAACATTACAAAGATATTAATGTGGATGAACTGAGACCTGGAAACAATATATCTATGACCAACAACAATGAAAATACATCACATGTGACACCTCCACCATCGCCCAAACCAACCTCATCAAAAGATGAACAAAACATTCTAGAACATATTGCGTCCCCTTTTAAAAATCTCTTGTTCTGGCCATAGGTATCTCCAAAAGTATTACGAAAAAAAGGTCGAAAAAATAAAATGTAGCCACTTGCGAAAAGTGGAAGGAACGCCATAGGAAAAAAGAAGAAAAAAAGATGGAGAAACAAGTTCAACAAGAAGAAAAAAAAGAAAAAGATTCTAAGTAGGGTGCGCTTATTGGCGACAAACGCTAACAAAACGGTAAGTGACACTTACCGTTCTAGAACGGTAAGTATTTAATTGTCAAAATAGACATTTATAACATCGCACGTATAGGTACGCAAATTTATAGGTACGTACTGTATATTATTTGGCTTAATGCAGGAGAGAATGTGTTCCTCGGTCTGTTCAGATCTGTAGTTAATCAATAATTGGAGGAATTTGCCACTGCACGACTGTTCTTTATTTCGTTACTTTTCCGACTTTTACATGAAACTGCACACCGCTATATACTTTATACCGCTTCATCAATTTTAATTAGCATTGTGGTTTAAAAAATTACCTATAAAACGCACGGATAAACCTAGTTAAAATTGCATATGCATCAAGGTAAGTATACCTGCTTCTTATAATAATGTTAAATTGCAATCCGTCGGAAAGTTCCGACAGTAATCATATGCCTGTCAGGATATACATTCTATTTCAACGGATTCAAATATTGTTTCATTAACATCAGAGATTATATAATTATTTCACTAATTTAACTTAATTTAATACATTTATAAACTTATCATCTATTTTTAAATCGTTGCATTTCTGTTGAATGGTTTTGATGGCGTGTTTAGAGGACCCAACATCTGTGTCATCTTTGGTATGCAAAGTTTGTTCTTCAAAATCTTTTGTCGTTTCAACTGAAAAATTATCATAATTATTTTATAGTTTCAGTCTGCATCTACAGTCTGAAACGCCTAATCAAAGGCAGTACAGTACGTATTACGCCAATTATTAAAACAGGAGACAATTTAGACTCATCCGTCAGAATTTTAGAAGCGTTGGAAAGAAATACCCAAAAAAAATAGGAAATTGAAAATATAGCTCCTCCAAAAATTGTGGCGCAGGTCGCAGGAGCTGCAAAATATCAGTCCGAAATATCAGCGGGCACAAAATCAGCAAAAGCTATTTATTTTACAGTATTAATGTACGGGGTGAGTCATTAATAGTGGACGCCGGCCATATTTGAGGAACTGTATGACAGACCGTTGGGGAAAAAATCTAATACAAAAATCTACCAAAGAAAATGGAAATTATTTTCATGTTTGCAACATCACCGCTAGATGGCCTTACAGTAACGTTAAATTAGAAAAATGAAATATCTCGTTAATCCACTTGTAAGGAAATGTTGTGTCCAGATATTTTAAAACATTTCCTCAAAACTGGATTGGAAAAGGCAGGAAATGTTGTGTCCAGATATTTTAAAACATTTCCTGACAAGTGGATTAGAAGAGGTAGTTTGTTTCCATGGCCCGCTAGGTGACCTGAACTTACCTGTCTGGATTTTTTTCTTTGGCGTAGGATGAAAGATTTAATGTCTCAAAAACGCCCAACGATAAGGGAATATATGGTTTTTAGAATAGAAAATCACAGTATATCCGCAATCCACGCAATCCACAGTATATCCGCTGCGGAAGTGGATTCTGCCGTGCAAATAATACGTTATATCTTTAAAAAATTGCCTCCATATACTTGAAGAGCTGGAGGCAGCAATTCAGCAAGTAACACACAGCATAACTCCAAACAGACTGGAACGTGTTCTTTTACTGTAAGAAACGCAGAGTAAATTTGTCTTTAGAAAACGGAGGTGGTTATTTTGAACATGTTTTTATAAACATAAATATGCCCCCCCCCCTCTGGGTTCAGGGCCACAATTGTAGAATAGACCCAGGGTACCTCCTACCTGTCGTAAGAGGCGACTAAGGTGACTGAATGGGACCGCCTAGCCGCTTAGACTTGACCGGTAAGATCCTCAAAGTTATGCTGGGCGGGCGTTGGTGGCACTTGGATGGGTGACCTAGGCAGGCTTGGGCCCGGACTGTGGCGTCTGCCCGAGACCTGGGAACACTCAACACATCTGCCGCGGACGCGTGGTCCCAGGTAAATGGTAATGAGGACCAGAGTAATTAATCTCGGTAACTCAGAACCACACTATCATACATATAAATTGTAGAGACTTTGCCACCAGGCCACTCGTAATAAATAGGATGGTTGGAAGAAAAGTACTCAAGTAAAAAGGAGGAATGCACAAAGGGCCTAATGAGGCCTAAGTACTGTGGTGGAATGGGAGTGTAACACTACCTTCCACTACACCCCGACCCATATACATACATACATACAAACATAAATATGTTTTGTTATTTTTTTTCATTAATGGACAATGTTGAAATAAGAAAGTAATAATTATGTTTTAAATTAGTCATGTGAAATAATATTATTTTATTTGTGTTACGTTTAAAAGAACAAGCACAGTTTACATAATTTATACAAGAAATATAACAAAATACCCAAATTATTAAGTACCATTTATTTGTGTACGTACTAGTTTTTCTTTTTGTATTATTTAGCTTGCATGTAAGTAAATATAATAATAATTATTATTATTGGCACCAAACACCTTACAAGAACAATTTCTCAAAATTTCAGAGCACTTATAACAGGAAATTGTTTATTACTGGCATAATTTCTTTAAATATTTTAATTTCACAAGTAAAATAGCTTTTAGAGTTATTAATCTAATAAATTATTAATTATTTAAGTACTGTTTGTAACATCGAAATATGAGACATAAAAATGTTCAAAGGATACCCAAAATTGCAATGGGAGACCGGGGCAGTATAACTTTTCTCACAGCAAGCTAACTAACATCGTCACTATAAATGCGCTTTCATTCAACAAGTTGTTATGTTTTGATAGAATGTCATGTCTGTCATTCTGAGATAACACTTTCTGATGATTTATTTTTTAAACGGTACCAACCGAAGTATTGCCGGAACAACTACGTCACGTGGGTTTCGGGATTAAATGAAAGCGCTGTATTTAATGGCTATTAAGGCTATTATGGATATTAATTTTCCCATATTCTGTATATCGTACCCAAGATACACAATTCTCGTAGGCGTATCTTAATTGCTATAATTAAATGGTCATTGCATAATATACTATTAACATTGTCAGTTAACAGTACCAATATTTAAACCAAAAAAATTCGCGAACTGTGACTTGCAAAGTTTAACCCAAAATGAGCTGATTTAAAAGTATAAGTACTCCATAAATGGAAATGGAAATTTAATCTGAAGGCGCTTTACAATGGTAATAGCAATGGCTTTATATATTATCCACGCGCACGTATAATACCAATATTTACCCGTAAGCACACCTACGATTTGCTGAACAACGATACACAAACAACCGAGCTACCTACAGACTGAACTAATTCAGGAGAGGACGTAGGTTCGGTTCACAACATACTTATCATACATGCCTACTCGCAATACATATATACCAAGTCCAATTGTCGGGAAATCAGGTGAACTTTTGACATATATAGCCGAGTTTTTTACTGATTCCCACGTATGTTTTGCCGTAGGACACGATTTTGGGAGTCCGGACATTCAAATACTTGGCACAATTGATCCAGATACCCAACTACTTTTTTGTAATCGTTCATCCTCCAAGGGGCATTTTTTCAAAACTACCCTAAATTTTAAAAAAATGTATTAATTGTGCAACAAAATTGAACTTGATGTCGGTTCCGTATGATTTTGATATTATGCTGAGATCAAATCCAATGTCAAAAAATAGTTTGAACGTTCAGTGACGTAGCCAGAAATGAATCCCGGGGATTAACTCCGATCTGACTGACATAATTTTTTATTTTTACCTGTTAGGTAATTTTACTAACTCATTAGGCTGCTAAACGCAAATTATTTAATTAAATAAAAGTTCTTAAAGAAACATAAATCCTTTCATCGACTGGAACAGAAGCAAAACGTAGGCAATATATAAGTAAAATATTTTTTAGCCTTCTTTTTACTCTTTCCAGCTCCTGACACAAAAATGACAAATACTTTTAATCATCATTTAAAGCACACGGATTGGTCAGGAATATATTTCTTAAACTTTATCGAGGCTTTGCAATACTTTGTTGGCCGCATTGCATGGTGCTATGAAGTTAGCTGTATTCGAAAGAAAAAAAAATGTGTTACCGAATTCTAATCCAAAAAACAACAAAGAATTGTTCACAGATGAAATGTAGTAATTAAATCTATACATACAAAAATTGTTTTGGCTTTCAGTAAATATAAATTCACGCGAGATTAAAGTAAAATACGATAACGAAAAATAAGATTACAGAAAAAATACAAAGACAACAAAATGAGCCTATTATAATTATGAAATAAATAATTCACCAATATTATTTTTTATATTTTTGTTGTTATTATAATTTAAAATACTATAAGTAAAATTGTAAACATATTTGATAGGTACATGTTACAATAAAAACAGTAAACAACGAACTTCAAAAATATTGTTACAATAATTCTTTTTGTGAGCTTCCTCACGTTGTCCATCAAAAAATTATTTTTTTTAGGAAATATTGAAGAAGTTTCAAAGATGAATATTTGGACGAAACGTGGATGTTTGTTACGGACGCTTTTACAAGAACGTGGCAAGATGGAAATGTAAAATGTTGTAGACAAGGACATGAAGGCATTGGTGAAAGATATATTGTTCTTAACACTGGAACAAAAAAAGGGAAGAAGGAAAATACTGATAGTTAGCACTCTTGGAAGTTGCAATTTGCAATGACTATATATATGCACTGAATAAAGAATCGATTATTTATATGTAAGATTTCACTATATTTTAACTGCCTTCTTCAACATTTACCATCTTATACAATAACTAGAAATTTATGTTTTACTTCAATGCTCTCTATAGTAAATAGTTTGATTAGGATCGCTCCAGAACTGGAAATCAAATAAGTGAAATTAAAAGGATACGTCTCTCTCTTGAGTACGTAGTGTATATGGTTAATTTGGCTATTTGTCGAACCAGGTACACCAATGCACGATTATGACATGACATGCAAAAATAGGTTGTAAAGCTATGACAGTTTTCTTTAAAAAAATCGTTTGATGACCACTGACATTGGCGTGTTGGCAATTTAGTTCACACGCATATTATTATGACGTTACATACGTCTATAGTGCTATCTATATATATATATATATATATATATATATATATATATATATATATATATATATATATATATATATATATATATATATATATATATATATATATATATATATATATATATATATATATATATATATATATATATATATATATATATATATATATATATATATATATATATATATATATATATATATATATATATATATATATATATATATATATATATATATATATATATATATATATATATATATATATATATATATATATATATATATATATATAAAGGGTCCGCCAATAGGGACGCTCGATCTTTGACAGCTCATGGCGGCCATGTTGTTTGTGGTAGAGTTGGCAAACCTAGTTGTTATTATTCAGTGTATCTTCACAAATCACCATGAACCAATTCAGCCGCGAGCAACATGTGCAAATCGTTAAAACTTATTACGAAAATCATTCATCGGTTCGAGCAACGTTCCGCGCGCTCCGCCAATTTTACGGTGCAATTGATCGTCCTGCTGAGTCGACTATCCGTCGTTTGATTAACAAATTCGAGGCAACCGGTTCGGTGAACAATCAGCCAACACCGACGCGTCGTCGAAACGTCCGATCTGCCCAGAATGTCGCCGCTGTGCGCGATAGTGTGCGTGAAAATCCGCGACAGTCAATTTCACGTCGCGCACAGGAACTCCGCCTTTCGGAAACATCACTTCGCCGAATCTTGCATCTGGATTTGGGCATGCATCCGTACAAGATCCAGCTGACACAAGAGCTCAAAATAAACGACCATAGACAGCGCCGTATCTTCGCTGATTGGGCTTTAGAGCAGTTGGAAGTCGACCCCGATTTTGGTCGCAAAATCATCTTCAGCGATGAGGCACATTTTTGGTTAAATGGGAATGTCAACAAGCAGAATTGCCGTTATTGGGCCGAGAACAATCCACAGGAGGTCCACAGGGGGTCCGCAATGCACCCAGCAAAGGTAACTGTTTGGTGTGGATTTTGGGCCGGAGGCATCATCGGGCCGTATTTCTTCGAGAACGACGATGGTGTGTCCATCACGGTAAACGGCGAACGATACAGATCCATGATAACGAACTTTTTCTGGCATGAAATCGACAATATGGATGTCGAGGATATGTGGTTTCAGCAGGACGGCGCTATGAGCCACACAGCGCGCGCCACAATGGATCTTCTGCACGAGCGCTTCGGAGGAATGGTTATCTCGCGCGGAGGCGACATCAACTGGCCACCGAGATCGTGCGATTTAACCCCACTAGACTATTTCTTGTGGGGTTTTCTTAAATCACAGGTCTACGCAAACCAACTACAAAACACTGATGCCCTCAAAGTCAACATACGCCACGCCATCGATGAAATACAGCCCGATTTGTGCGCCAGAGTCATTGAAAATTGGACTTCTCGTATGCGCGCCACCCAGCGAAGCCGAGGTGGACATTTGACCGATATTATTTTCCATACATAATGCCTTCGAATACTCTTTCAAACAAAAAATAAATTTCATTTATACCTCTCACACAACTTGCTTTATTTCATTTTAAAGATCGAGCGCGCTATTGGCGGACCCTTTATATATATATATATATATATATATATATATATATATATATATATATATATATATATATATATATATATATATATATATATATATATATATATATATATATATATATATATATATATATATATATATATATATATATATATATATATATATATATATATATATATATATATATATATATATATATATATATATATATATATATATATATATATATATATATATATATATATATATATGTATAAAGTGTAAGTGCATAAAGCCTATGTAAAATGTACAAAGTCTATAGTGCTTTCGTTTGATATGCAAACTAATGGAATGCGGTGCTCAGTGGCGCGCGCAATTATCCTAATATAGGAAATAAAAATAAAAAACAAAAATGTTAACTCAATTTAATTTATAATATATCAAAAATAAATTGAAAATGGATGCGAACTGCAAGTGTATTTGTTTTTATTTTTCCGAGCGAACGTTTCATCTATTGGTATCGCCTGAAAGACATCTATAGGGTGGTAGCGCACGCATATAGGTATAATTTCGGGCGTTGTAATAATGGTTAATTTTTGTAATTGTCTCAGTGGCAGTTGTAGGTGTTCGATGAGTTATTGTGTCCTTGACCGTATTAGGTAGGTGTTTACAACGCTACATCGAACGTGTACGCGAAATGTAAAAGACGTGCGGTGCGGCGAAGGATACGGTGTGTTAAAGGTGTGTCAAGATAAGAATCTAAAGAGCTCTCATCAGGCGTTTATAGAAGAATGATCTACAGGCTTGAAGATACCCACTGGAAAAGATGTCGACACAGCAAGAGGAATGGAGGTAATTCGATTGACTCCATATCACTGCGAACTGAACCCAATTGAGCTTATTTGGGCAGAAATAAAATGGAAAGTTGCTAGAGAAAATACAACAGTTAAGTTGGCTGATGTGAAAAAATTTCTCGATGGTGCAATCAAAGAAGTAAATGCGGCCAACTGGATAAAACATATAGAACATGTGAATAAGGTGGAATCAAGAATGTGGGATCTAGTCATTAAACTAGTCTAGTCATTAAACTAGTCATAATAAATCTAAATGAAGACAGTAGTGAAAGTGACTTATTTTCAGATAGTGAATAGTGATATTAGTTTCTGTGTGAGTTTTTGTGGAGAGTGTTACTAATAAGTGACAGTGAAAAATACCAATGTGAGTGTAACTATCTGTGCAAATAATAACATATCCCGCAAATTGGTGGTGAGTTAATTTGTTACAAATTTTACTAACAGTCTAACCTATACTAATAATAAGTAACCTAACCACGTTCTATCCTGGCAAGGGTCGCTCTTACCTCCCCGTGGTCCTTGCTGGGCAATAGCAATTTAATTTCTTTTATTTTAAATTGTTATTGGCTAAATTGAGCACTAAGTTGTAGTATTTTAAAAAGATTCAAAACCAAATATTTTTCCTAATTAAGTTATCTCATTAAGTATCAAACTAATACCAATTATTTCCTAAAATGGGAAATTTGACTCGTTGTTGTTGTTCAAAATGTTTAATACTTTCTTATGTTAGGTTTATATTTTGAATAAAGTTATGTTTGGTTTATCCACCATGAGGGTTGTCCTTGATTTTGTACTTAAACTTATTTTTTTAAACCATAAACTCTAAAGATCCCATTTTAGGTAAACTCCCCCTACCTATATATTATACTCTAATGAAACTACAAGGGGTGTATTTTATCAGTCGGTAAACGATATAAAATTGGTACAAAAATAAATAAAGGTGAGTGCTGTTGAATAATATGAATGATATAGATAAAAGACAGTATCCGTAGTGATATGTTATAGCAGAGTTGTAATATATCCAAGCTCAGTTGAAACATCATAAAAAACGACAAAGGTTTCCTCTGTCGGGGGTTTGGAAACGTTCGCCGAATCCTTTGTTGGTCGTTTTTATATGTTTCAACTGAGCTTTGGTATACTATATATACTGCCGTTACGGAACATATAATGGTTTTAAAAATATAGGTATATGCATAGAAAATAATTATTACATGAACTCAAACGGCCTCTGATACTTTGTAAAAAAGACATTTTTTTCGAAACCTATGTAGCCAACTCACTTCTTAATATATCACTTAAATTTCGTATTGCAGTTGTTGTTATTGTTGTTCAATCCTCCTGCTTCTGATCTAGCGGATGATAATTTTCCCTTTCCTGAGGAACTGTCGCTATGCCCACTTGGGGAAGCACACATTAGACTACCACTCGCTAAAACAAGAACACCAATGTAAGTCACACGTTCAATATATTTATGCATACAATTTAAACTTATTTAAGTATGAGAAAATACACTTGGCAATACATATCAACATTAGATGCAGGCCAAAGTGCGGGAACCCACAGATTATAGTAACATCCGAATTACTTAGATATGTACCTAAATGGGGATAAATAGGCTATAATTTGTTGAAGGTCATGCTAGGTACGAATCATATAAATCAGCGTCTGCCACATGAATATCAACTGAATTATAACTAAAAGATCAAGTTATAAGGTACCTAATGTAATCATTTTTTTTTACGATATTGTAGGTGGCGTTAGTCACCAAACTTACCTAGAGTTTTTTGTGATTCGCTGGAAATTTTTTTGTTGATAAAATAACGAAAATAGTAAAAAAGTATAATAAAACAGACATTTATGAATATTTTAAGACCTTAAACATTAAAATCGCCCGAAAGGTTCCATAGATATACTAGTTCCTAATTAAGTGGAATAAGTTTTGCACATATATGAATATTGCATAATTAGACATCTTTTGAAGTCACTTCACCTTGGTTGCGCATGATGATATGCCACTGATCAGTAAAGCCAGTAAATCGCCGGCTTGGTCATGCAGGTGTCTTATAAGTGAGCGAGAAGGGAAATGGGATTTATATGAGTTGAAGAGGAATAGCGACCGATATAGTAAGCCGTGGACTGGAGACCCTAGTTTTATTCACAAGAAATTGTGGCGGTATACAATTTTACACTAAATATCCTTTTGTATTGCATAGTGATATGATTTACCGCTTCTGTAGTAACTGGTACGGATTTTCTTTGTAAAATGCAGCACAATTTTTTGCTCTAGTTTATATATCAAACGAAAACACTATAGTTATAATATTTCAATTTATCTATGGCATGGCTATTTGTTATGCATTACTAAATTTTATAACTAAAAACCTTGAAGGCATATAATTTTAAAAAACTTCACACGTATAAAAGAAGATCTATTTAACAAGTCATAAAATTTTGAATACATTTTATGGCTTACTTTTCGAGAAATTAATTCGTAAATATCACTACACCGAAAATGATGCTGATATTAGGTAATTTCATCATTGAATATTTATAAAACTAATTTTCACCAAACTGCACTACCTACTACACTACTATGCAAAACATTTCAAATAGTAGACGTAAAGATATAGTCCCAATTTCCGATTGTTTAGTGTTCTTTTAATCCGCAAATAAAGTGAGCCCGCAATACCTTTGAAACCTATAGATTTACGTATCACAGATTCCTTAAACCCAATGACATCATTAATCTTCAAGATTAACCGAACTATTGCTAATCCTTATAATCTTCGTCTGTGTAGTCAGAATTATCCATTTACCTACCCTAGATTACTTGAATATCAAAGCAATTATGATAATATCATACATTACTATGTGGCATTGTACTCGTTCCAATTGGGCCGGAGTAAGATTACTTGTCAGATTAATAATTTTCGATCTCACGAATATTTTCAACAATTAAGTTTACGTATATAAACCATAACGTTACTTAATTATTCCAATTTATAAGAAATAAATCGTAATTTGAATCCCGTCAAAACAAATCCCGGCGCCACTAACTCCTGCCACGGCAGCCTTACAAGCAATTAAGACACAAGAACACGCACCCCAAACCTAAGTGACTTAATTTTAAATCCCTATTTTCGATGGTTCAATCGTGAAATTTGATCATCCGTCCCTGACAGATACTAAATACGACATAATTTTTAAATACCCCACCGTTAAGAAGTTTCATGAGGCATGGCGAGGGTAGCGTGGAAGGGAAAATTAATTTCCGAAACAC
>CAXKVY010010133.1:0-19832 GCA_964058915.1 Tetropium fuscum
ATATACTTTAGATAATTATAATAATGCATAATGAAAGGTAAGTTTCTCTAGTATTTTCAAATTTAACCTTTGTGTGAATAAATCACGGCAAGGTAGTGCATAATTTGTCTATGGTGCATAATGCTCATGTGTCAGAACTACGCTATGGGATTTTATAAATCGCTTCTTGTCAGCGTATCTATATTATCTACTATGGGTGATCTTCTATCTCCATCTCCAATGTATGATATGTTTCTATAAAGACACCGATGATTTGTGATATATAATATATTATGTGAATAAAAGTCTTTGAAACCCACATAATTTTGAAATAGGTAGTAGTAAAAATTGAAACAGGTTACATAACGTTGTCTCTCGATCTGTTTTCTGTGACTGTGTTCTGTTAAAAATTACAGTTTATTTTATTCTTAAAAAAAATTGTTACATTCTGCAAAATTTATTACAATCTGCTCTGCTACTCTGTGGTTCTGGACACCACACAGCTCTGTGTACTCTGTGGCAACACTGCGTATTTTTGCAATGCGCAATATGTGATTATGTGAAGGTCATTTTTGTTTGTTATTATTGTTTTGTCTGTGGTTTCGTTTGATGGTGAAGCCAGATCTTTAATTGATTTTTGACACATGACATCAATATTTTTGTTGCCATTCTGGTACAAGTACCTTATATGTTCAGTATATTATATTATAATATTGTGTTTTCTAAACGCGTATAGGTAATAGCAAAAAATATTATCAGATTGAAATGGCAATGCACGACGCGTGTACTTTAACAGAAAACTTGGGGGTGTCCCCGGAACCTTTATCGCTCCCTTCATTAGGCACCGACGAGGAATCATTTGTTGTTCTGTGGAAAGACGAGGATAAAAACAGCTGCGATACTATAGGACTAATTGGCACTACAGTTGCTGAGGAAGGTACGCAGTTGATAAACAAAGAGCTCTTGCCCATGGAGCAGCTGAGTTTATCACAGGCCAGGCAGGCGTTTACCATTAGTGGAAATGCAATGGTTCAAAATTTTGAAACCTTGAAAAATGCCAATACAGAAACAAGAGCTGGACAGCCTCAGACCACTGCCGAGAGTGTGCTGGAACAGTTAACAATGTCGACATTATTACCAAAGATGCTGCAGATGGAGAATGGATTTGTAAGTTCTTCAAATTTGTGGCATCATATTTGTTTATATTCATGGCAGCCTATATTACAGCCACTTTATTATCACTGGGTACAACAGCATGCAATCCGCCATTTTGAGGCAAATGTTGTTTTGAGGGTTGCTTACCAAGGGATGAATATATTTACATCTGTCAAATGTCACATATAACCACTATGTCACTAGAGTAGTTACTCGCAATTATTGTCGTCACATGATTCCAAAATCAGGTGGTGACTTTCACAATTTTGATGGCAAATAACCTTACTTATTTGATTATTTGCATGCATGTTGTTGCATGCAGCTTGCCTCGGTTTCTAGTGGAGAGCCTAGAATAGCGGCATAAATGTAATGAGACCTGCCCATCGACATATTATAGTATATAAAAAGGATGGAGAAGGCAATGCTCATTTGATTAGAATACCCAGCTGGTCTACCGCATTACCCAAAATACTTTTAAAACATACAAACCAACCATTTTTCATAATATAAAAGGTACAATACCTGCAAGTGCAATGTAAAAATACAATACAATAATTATTAGACTACAATAGAAAATATATATTATAACAGGTAGGTATTTCAAAGGTATCACATTTATTAATAAATGATTGTGCCGCCTACATGGTAATTTTTCATGTAATAGGTACTTACATTTTCTTTAACATATTTATACCTAACACAAATTTTTAAATTTACCTACTGTGATTAGTGATTTCATTAGGCAGCCTCTGTTATACATAACAAGACCTTTATAGAAAAAATAATTTTGTGCATAATTGGTTTTTACTGTTGGAACATATAAATTGTCTTTGATAGTTATTACTTATATTATGGCCATGAACTTCATTTATAAATATGCAGTCATCCAGCAAATGGGCAGGTCATCCAGCAAATGGGCCCATGCAATAATATATAAATAAAAATCATTGTGTATAAAGTAATAGTTGCTTTACACTCAATATGTTTATTAATTATTCCATCTAACATTGGTTTTATACTTGTGCCTTGTGCGTTTATGGGACTTTAAAAGAATTCGTGAAGCCTGGTTGTTTTTTTTTGTAAAACATTAATTTCTGCATTGGAGAGTAAAAATAAAATTGTTGAGCAATACTGAATATGGGGGTTCTTATAAACTACAAATTTTTAAAGTCATTTTATTTTTTCTTAATCTTAAACATGTTTTTATATTTGGTATCCCACATAATACTTACTGTCTATTCAACTTAAAGACAACTAGGAGGTAGACAACAACAAGCGCGTGATTGCAAAATATCGTACTAGTATTATTGCTTTCCTACTTAGGTGGGGTGGATCGCTGACTCTCCATTGGTTAGACGGTTTAAGTGACGGCATGTACCTACTTTTCTTTAAGTTCAAAGATTATAGTTGATGTTCGGTGAAAAGGCACCTTCAATAAACCTCTATGCCCTCTAAATTTTTAATATTGTGAATATTTGTGTGATACCTAATTTTATTATACAGATATTTAGGAGACTTATGCAGAAGCAACTTGTGATAAAAACAAACAAATGAAACAATCATGTTTTCTTCATATTCAACCATTTCAGTACTTGAAATTTATAAGAAATATACCCCTATTTTCTTATACCAAATACTAGGAAAATGCATGAATTCTGAATTTCTTATTCTTTCGACATCACAACTATCTATACAAAATCCGTAAACAATATCAATACCCAAATTGAGATAATCCCGATGACTGACGAAGCATGACTTCTAAAATTTGTGCGATCTATTATAAAGTGCCTTCTATTGTATACTAGTTGAAAATTATACTGGGTTCCCCATAATAGACTACCCATTTTATATTATTAATAATTTCCCTATGAGATAACTAAATAGGTTGTTCTCTGTGGGATTATGTTCTGTAGTCTTTGGGATTTAAGTAAATTATTAATCAAGTAGGCTCCTGTCGCAAATAAATTTTAATTTAATAATTTCGTGGAACGTCATTTTTCTACGAGAAGTTTGTTAGTTTTCATCAATAATTATTGAACTTTCATGGATTACTGAGTCCAACAACGTGTGTATTGTGTAGAAACTTACATAAGAAGCAATTCGATAGAAGAAGTTAGGCTTGCATTCTGGCGTCAATTTAATATCAACAATAGGGGTCACGTGCCAAATCGTAAAACTGTTAGGTTATGGGTTCGTCATTGGTGTGAAAATGGTTTTGTAAAAAATTTGAAGAACCCTGGACGTCGAAGAACAGTTCGTACACCAGAAAATATTGAACGAGTTAAAATTGCGTTTACGAGAAGTCCTGTAAGGTCTGCTAATCGACAAACCCTTATTCTAGGAATATCGAACGGAAGCTTAGGTCGAATTCTTCATAGGGATTTAAAATTTCATCCCTATAAATACCAAATGATACAGCACCTTAGCAATCAAGATAAAGAAGCAAGGTTAGCATTTTGTCAAGAATCTTTGGATTTACATCAAGGAGCAATTCACAGTCTCCTAATGACCGACGAAGCAAATTTTTATTTGAACGGCATGGTCAATAAACAAAATTTTAAATACTGGTCAAATGAAAATCCTCGTGAAATGTTTTCACAGAACTTCCATAATCCAAAAGTTGTTGTGTGGTGTGGAGTAGGATCTTTTGGTATTATTAGCCCTTATTTTTTTCAGGATGAAAATAACCGCGCTGTAACAGTAACATACGAGCGCTACGTTAATATGCTAGAGACATTTCTCATTCCAGAATTAAATAGACGAGGATTACTAAACAATGCCTTACTATTCCAAGATGGGGCAACAGCTCATACCGCCAGAAACTCAATGAGGGTCCTGTGAGAAATGTTTAATGGCCGACTCATTTCTCGATTCGGAGATTTGCCTTGGCCTTCGAGGTCCCCCGACTTAACGGCACCCGATTTTTTCCTGTGGGAATATTTAAAAGCCAAAGTGTTTGCGAGTCGTCCAGGTACAATCGAGGAAGAATTCGTGAAGAAATTGAAGGAATAGACGAAGACTTGCTACACCGTGTAATGAACCACTTTTTATCCAATATTAAAAAATGTGTTGAAGTTGGTATTTCAACTTTATTTCTGACCATATTTAGCTGTTGAAACAACTATCCAATTTTTGATTAATTTTTTTATTAGGTAAGTCAATATCACTAGGTTTAAAAGAGATACAATTGGGTATCATCAGCATAAAAATGATAGTTACAAAAACAAAGATTCCAGAAATTTGCTAATATAAAGTATAAATTATACCACAATGGCCCCAATATGGATCCCTGGGAAACTCCCGACGATATACGTATAGAATTTAAATTCAAACCATTGACGACCACCTTCTGCTGTCTGCCAGATAAATAACATTTTATTAGCAAAATAGACGACTGAGCAAGACCTATAAAGTGCATTATTGCTAGAAGAATATCATGATCAATAGTGTCAAAGGCTCTACTAAAATTTTATGATCTTATTGTATCAGCATTGTATTGTATAATTATATGATATTATATTTTACGGGGACGGTGGTTAGCGGTTTCAAAAAAGTAGTTAAAAAAGTACTACAAGTAGTTAGTACTTAGTTAAATGTTTAACTACTTTTTTGATTACAAACCATACGTATATGGCTGCGCTATAGATAAAAAAACCAGTGCCCTGCTGACAGAGATAAAATAAAAGAGGACTTGAATCTATATCAAAAAAATACAAAATAAAATATTTTTTTTCATTATTTAAACTTTATTTTTAAAGTTAACTTGGCTACAATACAATTCCTCTTTCGTACAAAACTAAAGAGTAAACATATTTATTTAATTTATGTATTTGAAAAGAAAGAACATTTGGTGAGATTTAAAAAAAAGTTTGCAAATTTTATGTTGTTTGCTTTAAAAAAATGTATGTTGTTTGCTTTAACTTTAATCAAATTACACAAAACTAATTAAAATACTTAAAGTAGTTAACACTGTGTAGTTAACTACTTTTTTAACTACCTTTTACAATTGTTTTATGCAGACTAAAAATAATCGAATATAACTACTAGGAGAAAAAAAGTAGTAAGAATATAATCCTTTTACAGAAAAAATAGTTAACTACGTTTGTAATTAACTACTGCCTAATGCTGACACCTGTAGTACCCCAAAAAGGCGAAGTTAACTGTCAGATTTGACATTGATGTCATAACATTGTGTTGTTGTGAAGTAATTACAGGCTCTCGTTCAGCTATAATACGTGGTGATTTTATTCATATCTTGATTCATATATTATGAATGCTCGTTGTCAAAGTTTTGTCCCATATTGTATATATTTTGCACAAGTTTTAATCTTATTCCTTGTTTCTCAAAGATGTATATGGGATTTTAGGGAGCATCAGAAATAATAAGTATCGCTAATTTGCCCAGTGACTTTGCCTCCGTTGAAGTTCAACAGAAAGTCTCACAGATTATTGATGAAAATATGCATCTCAAAGGTGAGTTTTGTAACTACTGAAGATAATGTAGTTCTGTGGCCTATCCATTTGAAGCAAAGAGTAATAGATAGTGTGCAGATTGGGCATAATTAACTGTTAAACTTATTTGTACAGAAAACAACAAATAACACTCTTATTACCACTGTGTTCTGATGTGCAAAAATACCGGTACAACTTTCATACTGTAATACAAACATTTCATATCAAAATAAGTTTTCATTGTACTTTCGATGATATTGTTAGGTATTTTTTTAAACTTTTTTTATGCGTTGAGAAAAATAACGCTACATTATGGCTATGATCTTAAAATAGTACAGGTGCGTTTATACATTGATTACTTTGGTGTTACATTCTAATAGTACTGCACTTACTAAGGAACTAACTACCACCTTTCACAATCAAAATGTAATTCAAAATGAACATGTAGAATAAATTTCAAATATTGTAAATATTCGCTACTATAACACGAGCTCCTATAGCCATGTGACTTCTTAGAGTAAATTTTCATCATCACCCTACGCAGCAAAAAATTTGTAGGTGCATGATATCTAAGTGGAGATACACAAAGTTAATTCTAATACGTGAAACTATGTGTGTAGTGCTCTTAATGGCAGTGCAAAACAAATTTTGTTTATCGCAAATTATATTTCAACTGCGAGTTTTCCCTATTGCTCTTAATTCATAGTAAATTCGAATCATCTAGTAGGCCAGTCAAATAGTACCTACAGTAGAAATCGCTAAGATCGCAAACTAACGGCTAGTTCTGATTTTTTAATATGTTGTTAGGGCTACTACCAGTAGTGTATATCCAAGCATGCAACTTCAAAATACCTGAGCTAACTTGAACACTCGAAAAACTGCGAAATTTTCGCACTTTTTTCGTTTATTTCACTATATCTTCTAAACTATGCATTTGTTCATAAAAAAAAAACATGTCATTACCTTATTAAAGTACATTCAATTTGCTACAATTCAGAGAGAATTCAGAGATCACAAGCAGCGCTGTAGGTATAATCGTAACCAAGTTACAGCCCTCCGAAAATTGGCAATTTTTCCAAAAGGTGAAATTTTGAGATTTGGTCAACTTTTGTCCCCAATTCGTCGTAAAATTAAAATTTTATGGGTAAAGTCATAGGGGAAGATGTTATAGCGAATATAATTAGCTTTAATTTAAGCTTAGAATGACGTCCGTAGGTCTGATAGTTTCCTCACAACGATTAAAAATCCAAAATATTTCCAGGTATAATATAATTACATTTTAATTTCTTCACGCACTGCAAATTTACTTTATTTAGATAAATTTTACTATAATGCGAAACATATAGAGATTATACTTATAACCTGCAACACGGTGCAGTAACACAAATAACAAGTCCTAATAACAAGACAAATTTTCCTATAATGTGAAACACATACAGATTTTATACATATAACAGCAACACGGTACAGTTACACAAATAACAAGTTATTTTAATTACTTCACGCACTGCAAATTTACTTTGTTTCATTTCCGCGGAGTTAGATTCTGGATTTTTGATTTATTTTCTCTGAGCCCACCCTCTGCCCACCCTCTGTGAATACCCACAAGCCGCCACTGTATGTCACTGTTCACATATATGATCATATACGTATATGATATACATAATATATCAATAAAAAAAGAAGTGGAATCTCATTGTAAATATATTATTAATAGGCTAAATATATATTTCTTGTAGATATAATATCGGTTTTGCTTTTTTGGAAAAAATTGCAGGCCTTACGGACGTCGTTCTATGCTTATTAAAGCTAATTACAATCGCTACAATATCTTCTTCTATAACTTTACCCCTAAAATGAGTATTTTCCGCAATTTCGGGAATTTGACCAAATCTTAAAATTTTAATTTTTTGGAAAACGCCCACTTTTGGAGGGCTGTATCTTTGTATACCTGCAGAGCTGGTTCTGGCCTACTGTAATCTCCTTTTAATCTACTTTAAAAGCGTAATAACATATTTTATGAACAAACACAGTTAAGGTTAGCACAGGTCTTTCGAACCTGCAAACTTGGATATACACTATTGGTAGTGCTCCTAACAACATATTAAAAGGTCTGAACTGACCGTTAGTTTGCCAATTTAATGTACTATATAACTGACCTATAGAGACAACATAACCTTTCAATTTGTGTTGATTGCAATGTGGAAATAATTCCTTACATTTATACAATTTGTAGCCACAATGTGGTGCCACCAGCGAAGAGATATAAATAAGAATGGAAACTTTGCCAAAATCCTGTGTCCGTTCTCCAATACCCATGCGTTGAGTTTACGGCTATCTTCATTCTTGTGGCTCAAGATGCCGCTATTACAGACATATTCATATACCTTCATATATCATTGGCTATAATAAATTGTAGTTTTCTTGTTTTCTAGTCATTATAAAATTGTTGTTTCTTTTAGCTAGCGTATAATGACTGTGTTCGCTGCAGAATGCAGTCTACTTTGTGTTACAAATTACAGATTTCAATGTTATTTGGCTGTATTTGTGCATTTCACCTATCGGTCAGAAGTTAAAGCGCGCCTCAATTGAAGGCCAATCAAAAATGGAGACAGGAACATCAAAGGTGCCAACGTCAGTCTTATCGCTGGTGACACCCGTATGTGTGCACATAGCGAAACAAATTTTTTATTCATATATTTTCAAGAGAGATTCATTATTAAAGCTTGTAAATTGTGATGAATTTTTCTAGACACAATCCTCCAAAATAATATGAGCATGAAATCTCAGTACGGACGAATAGTGTCTTGGCAAGAAGACGTACATAAAGTACATCAAGCCCATAAGGACAAGCTGACAGAGGCAAAGGTGTTTATTGAAAAGGTAAAAGCATTTCATAAGGGAACCAAAATAATAAAATGATTTTCTTTAATATGATTTTGTAGTTGAGGAAAGACAGTGACAATCTTACCCATGATATCAAAGCACTAAGAGAAACCAATAATAAACAGGACGAAGAATTGACGTCTTTGAAAAACGCTCTTAAGGATAGAGAGCGACAAAGTAACAAGATATTAGATGAGAGTAGCGAGAAGAATAAGAATATATTTGAACTAGACATCGCCAATGCGAAAATAAGGGAGCTAGAACTGGCAATACAGAATTTGACTGTGGAAAATTCTATTCTTAAATCTGACCAGGTGAATTTGACTAAAAATATTGACAAGGTCGATGAATGTGAAAAACAGATTGAAAACTTACAATGTGCACTGAATAAAAGTAAATTAGATAGAGAAGAGGTAATTTCACAGTATTTGGTTGACATTTTTCTACTTATAAATCTTTTTTTTTTTTATTCCACAGGTAAAAATGGAGTTAGTCAACCAGAGACAGTTATGCGAGGCAAGAGATACTTCCCAGAACGAAGTGATTGAAAATCTGAGATCACAACTGTTCTACAGAACCCAGGAACAATCTCAGCTGCCATCTCCCGAGGAAGTGGCCAATATTCGCCAACAACTTACTAACACACAGGTATTATTGACGCAGGTGGAACTTAGCAAGTTGACAGCGTGTGGCCAAGTGGAGACTCTGAACAATGAAATTATGAAGTTGAAAAAACAAACACAGAATGAGATATATGCTATTCAAACACAGGTATGTAATAGCTATTTATGTAACCACTTGGGAAAAGTACTACTTTGTGTAACGAGCAGATTTCTAACCAGCGCTAGCAAGTTCCGCAAAATAATGTGAGTTACACAAAATAGCGTTTCCCAACGTGTTCCAGACAAGATTTTTTCTAATTTTGACCAATTTTATATTTTATGTCAAGAAAACTGAATTTTATACGTTTAAAAACAATGCACTAGGTTGTAACAGTGTGACAGCTTGTCACTTTGATAGCTTGTCAGGTCTAAATAATCTATACCCTATCCGAAATAGTGTGGAGTGATTCATACATAATATCACACCACAATCACAATTGAACTGCTTATTAGTGTGCAAATTTGTGTACACTATAGAAATGGTGGGCAGAACTCATTAGTAACCGGGTCTACCGCTAGGTGCGCCGCTATAGCAAATGCAACGTATTTTCATTGGTGAGTTTTAGGCAGTTCTAAATGAAATTAAATTTCATTGGTCAGAGGCAAAGACACGGGATTTCGGTGAATATATTGAAGCATGCGCTGTTTCATGCATGTTTTGGCGCAACAGTGGCATTTCATTATGTCTTATGCATGGTTGATTCGCGATATAAATTAATTAAAATATTGTTATACACGAGTGTTTAGTATTTTTATGCGATGGAAGCGACGAATGCGAGTAGTAGTGGTTCTAAAACTAATAACTCCAATCGTAAGCGTCTGAATTTGACAGGAGGAGAACTGAAAATTTAGCAAAAATATATACGAAGGAATATTGGAACGGTATTCTGGAATCACTAAAACTGAGGCAGTTGATATATATATATATATATATATATATATATATATATATATATATATATATATATATATATATATATATATATATATATATATATATATATATATATATATATATTTTTTTTTTTTTTTTAATAGAAAACGCCCTACGGATGTTGAACATTGTAACTAGATTAAACCTATCTAACAATTTTTTCTTAATAACTAGACTTAGCTGTTCAGTAGATAAGTATCCAGTGACACACTCCACATAACACTAATCACTTGGTTCATGTGATAGACATATCATGCTTAGAATTCTAGGCACTTTCACTGTTATTACACCAATTCGAACGGTTTTAGTCTCTTTAGCCATCGAACAAGTCCGTTGTTGTCGAGTAGTGATATCACTTCGACGTTTTCGTGGTTTTCTAGCCTCTTCTGTTGTTTGCCTGCAAACCTCTTAATCTCATCTTCAACCATAGGCATATTCAGGTCACGATGGATGTCTTCATTGAAAATGTACCACGGCGCTTTGACGATGCTTCGAAATACTTTATTCTGGAACGTTTGAATTAATTTAATGTTGGATTTCTTAGTACACCCCAGAGTTGGATGCCATAAGTCCATACGGGCTTCAGAATTTGCTTGTAGATAAGCAGTTTGTTGTGTATTGACAACTCAGAGTGACGTCCAAGGAGCCAATACATTTGTCTGAATTTGAGGTTTAATTGCTCACGTTTCTTCTTCACATGTGTTTTCCATCGAAGTTTTGCATCTGGGGTCATGCCTAGATACTTTGCTTCGTTGGCATGTGGGATTGTTTGCTGGTTGACAATCACTGGAGTATAGTCATATTCTTTTTGGTGAAATTGACGTGAATCGATTTCGCCTCATTTAGTTTGATGCGCCATTTCTTTGTCCAAGTGATGACATTGTTGACAGCTATTTGGAGTATTGTTCGTGGCTGACTGTGTCTTGGTCAGTAGCAAGCAGAGCAGTGTCGTCGGCGAATGTTGCCGTGACTACTCCGTCGCTTTGTGGGATGTCGTTGGTGTACAGCAGGTAGAGAACAGGTCCAAGGACACTGCCCTGAGGTATTCCAGCACAAATCCTTGAGGTCAGAATATTCTTCTCCATATTTGATTCTGAAGTGGCGTTCAGTAATGTATGAATGAAGAATTTGGCTCATTTGTCGTGGCAAATATTTTTCTAGTTCATATTCCAGGCTCTGATGCCACACTCGGTCTAATGCTTGGGCCACATCTAGGAATATCGTTGCGCAAATCTTTTTCTCTTCTAGTGCTCTCTCAATTACATCGGTAATTTGATGCACTTGATCCATAGTTGAATGCTTATTACGGAATCCAAACTGGTGAGACGGAATAAGCTGATTTAAAGTTGATATAAATATGTGCTTCGTTGACAAAAGTCTGTGTGAATAGTGTGTTTCGTGCAATTACAGATGAGGAACCCATTGCAAAAAAAAAGAAAACGGAAACTCGTGGCACAAGGAAAATTGACGTCGATGAAGATGTCAAATACGTAATTCGCTGGATTATCCGTGGTTTCTTTTTTAAAAATGAGATTCCGACACTGAAGTAAATTCACTTGCTATTTCTGACGATCAATCTTTACCCAAGTTATCTCAGAAAGTTTTTTTGAGAACTGCACGAGATGAATTTTTGTCATATAAAACGAAATCGAATAAAAAGAGTCCTCTTATTGAGAAAAATGAAATTGTTTTATGGCGAAGAAAATATTTGGAAAACGTGTGATTTTCTGATGTCAGACAGAAAAATTTATTATTTAGAGGAGACTTGGGTAAACGAAGGGCATACCGTTTCAAAAGTATGGCAGGACTGCAATATTAGTAATAGAAGACAGGCATTTTTAGAAGGTTACTCTACAAGACTTAAAGCACCATCTGGAAAAGGACGACGGCTGATAATTACGCATATCGGAAGTGCATCAGGATTTCTGGAAAATGGTTTAAATGTGTTTGAATCGCGGCGAACAGGAGATTACCATGAAGATATGACAAGCCAAGTCTAAAGAAAACGTATAGAGTATACATATCACACATTTTTAAAACCATCTAATAACAGTATTTTTCTTAACATAATAAAAAAAAACCATCACAAGTACACTTAAAAACAATGTTAATAACTTGGATATTTTATTTCATTTTTTTTATTCTGTCCCCTCTAAAATGGTACGCCTATGGAATTTCGTTCCCCTCGCCCCTCATGTCCTGAGCCGTCCATATACTGGTGATGAATCACTCCACACTATTTCGGAACCAGGGTATACTATGAAATGAATTTAACAAAACCAGTTACGTAAACTTTTTGTAACTGGTTGTGAAAAGTAAGACGTTTCCTAACATCAAAGGGTTTTGAGAAGTGTCACTTTAAATGTCAAAATTAGAAAAACTACATTTTATACATATTTTGGTTCCCAACCCACCCTGCTCTTGTCTTCTTTTTTAAAAATCTGCAAGAATTTAAATGTTATTTGTCGTAAATTTAACATTGCCTTTACAGCATATGAAAAAAACCTGGCACTAATTATTTTTGTTTATGGCTAATGTTTATTTATGGCTAATATTTAGATGGACTTGTACAAGACTGATTTTGAAGTGGAACATGAAGCCAAAGAGACCATTAAATCTGAGAATGTTAACCTGTCTGAAGACATGATGCACTTGCAGAGACGCAACCAGCAGCTTCAGGATGAAATTGATTTGCTTCAACAGCATGACTTTGTGGTGTTGCCGCCTCACAGGGAGGAACAAGAGCATCAGAGAGAGCTATCTGCTTTTAATAATGTAAGTTTTTAATGTTAGCAGCTGTACACCTACAGTTTTGCGGTTTTACAAATAGCAAGAAAACTAATTTATATTATAAAAAATAATTTCAGCAAACGTTTATGGAATTTTGGAAATTGCTTAAAAATGATTGATTTTTTTTAAATGACTGCAGGCAATGTTTGGTAATACTAGAAATATACATAAAAAAAGTATTCAGCATATATTATATCAATTTACAAATATTTTATATTTGTAAATTAAGAATTTCTTGAAATGTTCGTAGTGCTAGTACTAGAACAACGACTTTTACGTCGCGAGTTAGAATTGACCATATTAGTTAGGTTAGGATCTCAAATTGGTGGGGGTTCCTATTTTAAAAATGAAAGTATTGTTATCTTATGGGGACCCAAGTTTATTAGCGTCTGTAGGCGTGATAGAGTGTCTGTTCGTGAAATAAGCTGTATAAATAAATTTCTTCATATTTTAGTTGCCTGAGAGACTTTTAAAAAATTAATTAGACATTATTAAAATAAAAATATCACGAATTTTTGAAGGCGATGTGTGTATAATAATCGTATATTGTTGCTTGATCCTATGGTTAAGAATCGAAGGGGTTTGACAAGGTCCTTAAATTTTGAGATATTGTCAGATGGTAAGTTATGATAGTTATTATAGAGGATTGTAAAATTTAGGTAAAAATTTATTTAATAAGAATGAAATATCTATCATTAAAATAACAAGAAAAAAATTAAAACTTGAGAGGTACTATAAGGTTTTGGATAAACTTATTTAATAACAGTTTCTTACATAATAAATTATATATTCATTGTGTTAATTTAAAAACCATCAACATTGCTGAATTTGTATTTATATTCATTATGTAGGTAACTTCTAATTTCTAATCTCATTTTATTTTGATTTACCTATTTCACGTTTTGCAATTTTCATCACACGTATTTATTATGTATCTATTTTTTTCTGATTGCAAATAATTGATTTTGTTTGTTGGTTAGGAAATGGGTGAAAATAGAGTACCTACCTAAGCAAACTCGGAACCATAAGTGATTTTTTCCTAGACGATTTCTTAGGATGTTTTAAACGTAGCCAGAATATGTGTAGCGTAATCTCTGGTCACTTAACACTTTTTCAGTTTGATTAGTACTTAAATATATTAAAAGCACATTATGTAGTATCAGGATCAACTGTTGTATTTTGTCATGGTTGCTCTGACCTGAACAGAGTATTCATATGTAAGGAATAAGTGCAAAAAACTGTTCAATCGAAGGGTGTAATGCACAATACTATTGTTTTTCTGAGCCTTTTCCATCAGTATCACAAGTTTGCTGTGCGGTATCTGTTTAGTTAGTTAAAAAAATGTCCATATAAATAATAATCCGGTATCTAGGTAGGTACTTCCGGATTATTGTTTATATGGAGAATTCCACATTTGGCCCCTATTTTCCATTATTATTTTATAAAAGTGTACATAGTAGGTATATTGTTCAATCATTAATGTAAAAAAATCGATAAACAGTGACCAAAATAGTAATAAACAAATAAATATACACCCACCGACAATCCATAACATAACCCTTAAACTGAGTTTTTAATTTTTAAAGCTCTGCTGGCCTGGTGCAGGTTCTTACGCAAGATAAGAAATGTTAAACTAATATGCGACGTACGTCCATGGAAAACAGACATTTTAATTTCAAATTTTTTGTATATTTAACTCATAGGTCTAAAAAAAAATTTGGGCTTGAATTGTAGAGAAATATGTTTAAAGTTTGACGTATAATTAGTTTAAATACTAATACCCAAAACCCCACAAATTTACAAATTCCCGTCTTAAAATCACTCTTTTCAATCTCCCATAAGAAATACATGGCAGTCAAATTTGCTGAAGTGTGTTTAGGAACCCATATCAAATTTCGCGCCCGGATTTTCCTAATCTAACTAATATGGTGAAATAACTGCATATATCCCCAGTTAAGTATCACGCACCCACAAACTTTTTGCTGCACAGCTTAATGCTGAAAAATTACTTGAAAAGTCACGTGCTATATAGCACGGTTAAGAAAATCCCTAGTGCAATTATATCACCCATTTAGCAACATTAATTATTATAGTCTAAGCAATGGGGGGTTTCTATTTGCAAAAGGTTGCAAAGAAATGAAATTTCAGAAAAACCGAGTAATGTTTTCTGAGTCTAAAGATGCCCGTTGATACATTTGGTCTAATTTGGTATAGCGGCCTAATCCAATCTAATCAATTCTCAGCCAGAATTGGAAAACTCCATTCTGGTGGGAATGGCTGGGGTTTAAGTGCTAATTTTTTTTCTCAAAAATTGGAGCGGCTGACTGATTTTGCATCGTATCTCGCTTAGTTATAACGCAATATTAAAGTAACAGTGCTCATTTTAAAGGCATTTCCAGGTACAGTGCCGTTCAATTGAAAGTGAGCTTATGAGAAATTTTGGAAATTTTCCCATTGTAAAGCAGGTTTTTGTAAACAGATCACATTCAAAATTATTTTAGGTTGAAGTATCTGTCAGTTATAGGGTGACAGCATTTTATATACAGTATTTATTAAGGAAAATCTATATGGTAAGGACGTCTCTTGTAAAAAAATCCATTAAATTAACAAACTAACTGAGAACTTAAGTGCAAGCACCATTCGCGTTTATAACTTTTTGAACCCTATTTCTCATAGACAATATTAGTGTCCTGGTGTAATTATCGACAATATTTTCCCAGGTATTTTCAATCGCCAACCACAGTTCTTCTACGTTCGCTGGTCGGAAATTTCTGCTATATACATGTCTTTTTCCATTTGTGCCCATACATTTTCTATTGGATTTAAATCCGAAGACTTAGAGGGCCAAGGCAGAGTGTCTATATGGTTTGTATTCAGCGATTCAGTAACAACTCGTGATTTGTGAATAGAGGAATTATCCTGAAATATAAATTTAATTGAAATATGGAAAAAGGAAAGAGGAAATAGAAATATTTTCCTGCTGGAAAGTTCTCGGGATATAAAATGGAAACGGAAGGTAACAGATTCTCCAAGTAACACCTGCTCCTTGCACTACACTTGCTATGCTACTTGCACTACTTGCTATGCTGCGTCTCAGAGCGCTTTTGAGTTTGATCTGTCAAAAAACGTATAGAAATTTCCTTTGTTTATTTTTTTTATATTAAAAATCGTTTATGGCGCCATTTTTTAAAAATGGAGCTATTTTCGGTGAGATTGTTTGGTGGGAACTCAAAAATTCAGAATCAGTGATCCATAAAACATAAAGTTAGCATATAAAACTAAATCCTCCTATTTTTTCCAGGTGAGCCCTTTATTTAGTCTCTTAGTCTCTATTGCCTGGAGTAACGACCAAATGTATCAAATCGGACATCTGCAGACTCAGAAAACATTACTCTTTCAAAAAAAAAGTATTACAGAATTGTTTGATACAGATTTTCTTCTTAATCCGCAACGAAATTCTAATTTGAAATTGCAAATCAACCCCCAAATTTAGTGCACTGTACAGCGGAAACTATCGGTCGCAGACGAAAAACGCAAGGATCAAAATTGTGCACAATTTTGTTCTCTACATTATTATTTTTTTCAATAGCTCTTATAACAAGTGCGCTATTTCCCGAAGAGCGCGACGCAGGGTTTTCATCCCCCCGCCCCTTGATCGGCAAACCCCGAGGTCGCAAACTGTCGTCTACCATCAGCGGCCCTATGTCTACCATCCGACCAAATTTCATTTCTTTCCGACCATTTGCGAACAGAACCCCTTTCTTTGTACCCATGACTTGGACTATTAGTAATAAAACAAATTTAGTTATGCTGGAACAAAGTGAGTCGTATAATATAAAGTAAACCCAATATTTTTGAAAAATAAACATGTCATTTTGTAAGTCAACATTCGATGTAATTGATTGCCATCAGTATCCATCACATTACTATTATCGTCTGTTCTGTCTTAGCATGTTAAAATTCGATGCAAGGTAATGGTGTGGTAGTGTGTTCACTCTCTAAAAAGTGGACAAAGATACCTCTATCGAAATTAATTAATTAAGTGTTCTATTTCTTACACATATTTCTAAGAACACATATTTCTGGTTTTATTTAAGTTTAGGTATTATTATGATTTTTATGTTATATAGTCCCCACCTTTGAGGCGCTTTCCATGTCCCATTTGCAACTTGCAATTCAATTCATTGAGGCTTATTGAGGATCATGTGCAGACATGCATGCAACATGCAACTAGTTAGTCCACAGATTAGTCGGTATGAAACCATTTTTTTATGATGATTGCACATGCTAACATGTTTCACCTTTTAATAAAAATATAAGATTAAGATGCAAGATTTTTTGCTTCGATTTTTTGCTTATCTTCTATTTATTAATGTGCCACGTTTTTATGTGTTGTATCAGTTGGTGAAGGTATTGCATGGTGGCATTAAAAAATTTCTTTGTAGGGGCCAACTAGGGACACATTGAAAATTTATTAGTAGGTCAAATGTCTTGCAGGTCTATGTACAATTGAATTAATTAAAATAGCGTAGAAGTATTAGAATGAGAGGCGAGCTTTATTATATTTGTGTAATACCGGCTGATGTAAATGACTGTTATTGGAGGTTATCACATGACATAGGTTGTCAAAAATGCAAAAGATTGGCGTTGGCGTTATTATTTTTGATAGTACATGGAGGTAACGTGTGACAAACTTTCACAGTAGATAACTAAAAATGCCTCGTCATTTATCTTGAAAAAGTTCAAATAGTGTCCAGAATCGAAGATGGATGTACAATTCGTGCTATAACACAATTATTGTATAACAGAAACAAGAAAACTATATTCAAAATTAATCAACGATGGGAGCAAGAAGATTCCTTGAAGAGAAAAGTTGGTTCGGGTCGTCCCAAAATTTCCAACCCTGAACAAGATGCTGCTTTTTTGGGATACTTAAGAGAGAATCCATTTGCAACGGTGAGGAATACTGTGATTGATACTGAATTTCCTGGCTCTCAACCTACCTCCAACAGAAGGGTCAAGGAATCTGAGAAAAAAAATCTTCCAGCTGCGAAAAAAATGTTAGTCACTGTAGAACAGCGGCAGTCAATGGTAATTTTTGCAATGGGCTATGTATACCGCGACCCTCAATTTTGGAATATGGTCGTTTTGGTATGGTCGTCTTATAACGGCCACATTCGTGTTTATCGTCCAGACAATACAAAGTTTGAATGATGATACACTAACTCCGTTGCTTTTAGATCTGGACATTTCTCTGGAAATGTATGGGGCTGGATCAGTGTCCATGGACCTGGTGTTTGTTGGCGAGTTGATGGAAGGTTAATGCTTTGAACTATATAAACATTTTAGAAAACGTAATACGTAATGCTCCCATCTACTGAACAAATGTAACCCAATAATAATATAATCTATCAATAAGATAATTGTCCAGTTCACACCCCCAATGCTGTAACAGAGTAGCTTCAAACTCATAATGTGGAAGTGCTGCCATCTCCCAGTTATAGTCCCGATATTAATCCGATAGAAAATGTTTGGGGTCTAATTGTAGAAAAAATATATAAATGAAATTTTAGACCACAAAATTCAAACGAATTAGGGGAAATAATCCACGAGTGCTGGGAGGAGCTTGATCCAAACATTATATTATGTAACATAATTCAGTCAATGCCGAATAGATTGGCTCAAGTAATAGAAAAGGATGGTTATATGACCAAATATTAGATTTAATTTTATTAGATTAGATTTTATTTTATTTTATTTTTTATTTATTTAATAAGAATATTCTTATTGTTTTTTGTTTTGTTGGAATTTTTATAAAACTTACATACATATAAATATAATTCAATATACATACTGTTACATACATATATACATAATTCCATTTTTCTCATTTATTTCACTGATTGCCAATGCCAATGCCAATGATTTGATTTCTGACAACCTATGACATGTGACAAACCGGGTTTACACAAAAATGATAAAGCTCGCCTCTCATTCTAATACTTGTACGCTTTTTTAACTAATACAACTGTACATACTCTTTACATCTTTAAAGTTGGCGCTTACGTCACTAAATTATTCTTAATCTACAACATACCCTGTTCAAGTGTTCTTCGTGTAAAAAAATAATAAAACCAGAGAGACAGCAAAAAGAAGACCATTATATGTGACTGTTGATATATCCGACTAACGTTGTTGTAAGCTGCTGTACGAAAAAGAAAGAGAGGACACGATTTCGTACATCGTAATTCTAGTGAGAATAATATTGATCAACTGATCGATTTAATTTTGTCTGCGCTGTACGCTATACCTGCAGTAGCCTTGCACCATTTCAAAACTAACAGAATTTGGTTATTTTTCAGTTCAATTCACTTTTTCTTAAATTTCAGGACGCTAATGCTGGTATTTATAGTCGCACCTTGAGTATCCCTTATTTTCCAAGGGTCCCTCATCGCAAACTTGTGTTCTATAGACGTTCCTTGAGTACAAGCTAGTATTAGTTAGCATTGCTCAAGCGATACTCAAGGGAGCTCATCACCTCCCTTGAGGGATGCTTGGGTAGCAACGCAGGTTTATTGGCATGGATCATGGATTACAATTCGTCAATTTGATTATGGCATAGAGAACAACGGTGCAGTTTTTTAGTTAGTTTATCAAAGTTTATAGTTGTCTCATTCATTCATTCATTCATTCAATAGCAGCATCTTGGTCTCTCAGCAAGGCTTCCAAAAGTAATTTTTCCCCTTCTGTGAACGCCTTTGTTTTTTCCATCACGGGAAATGAAAAACACGTTGAGACCTCCAGAATATGTATATCAAATTATTGGACGAACATCGACGTTAAACACTACACAGCTGACTGAATTACCATGGGCTGATTGACTTTTTGCGCTAGTGATTTGGGTATAGCCATAGAGTAGCCATTCATCTAGATGAAAGGTCCTTAACCCTTGTTCATCCAAACATTCCGAGGAT
>CAXKVY010010134.1:0-25320 GCA_964058915.1 Tetropium fuscum
ACACGGTTTTCTGGATTGATTGATGAGCAAAATTTTTCGCGTACTATTGACAGTCTGGTCGTTCTATTGATAGTTCCCGAAGTATTCCTCGTAGCATATTGAGAGTGTTCCACCAGCCAGAAGAGGCATTGGATGATAAGAAGAACGTTGAGTTAATGATTGCTACAAGGCGTTTAGTATTTAAAGAATACTGTAAACCGGATATAAAGTTTAAATTTATTCATGTTATTTTTAACTTTAATAATTTATCGAACATAAAAGTATAAACACATTGAGAAAAAAGATACAAGATGTCATGAAGTAGAAACTAATTCACTGTCGATGCCATAAAATCTTTAAACTGAGGAAAATATAATTAGTTACATTTTGGAGATTAATTAGTGAATGTTTATTTCGCATATAGTGGTATTTTTACATGATTAAATTAATTAGGAGGGCAACGTTGGCAGTAGCGGCTGGAGTAAGGAGGAAAACAAGACACTGCCCTCTGTAAAATTTCTTCTAATAGATAAATTAATTGTAAATACCAATTTGTAACTTTTCTTATATATTTGATAACAAGTTATAACAAAGAAGATAATAAAAATAATATCTTTTTAAAAAAACATACCCACTCTGACTCAATAAGGTTTTCGAACGTCATAGAACTACAACAGCACTTTTAGAAGTTACTAATGAGCTGTTTCGCGCTAGGGACAGTAATTATGACACATTTTTGATTCTCTTAGATCTGAGTAAAGCATTTGATACCCTTGATCATTCTAACTTATGTAAAAAGCTAAGATCCTATGGCTTAAGTGTTAATACTATTTAATTTTTTTTAAATTATCTATCCGATAGGAGATGCATTCGTGATAAATATTGTAAATATGAACCTGTCAAACGAGGAGTCCCTCAATGCAGTGTATTAGGTCCATTACTCTTTTCCTTATACACAGCTGATTTTCATATATTTTTAAAATACTGCAACAATTATCAATATGCCAATATGATAGACAATTAATATTGTCTTTTTCATGTTCTAATTATTCATTGGCTGTTTTATTAACGAGGATTTGAAAATGTCCTCAGAAGTAGCTACCCCTCACAGTTTAGTCTTGAACGAGTCATCGATAACAGAACTTTTAGTGTTCGGGAAGAATACGGCTACAATTATGGAGGAACTTAATTTTAAAATAACGTTAAATGATAAAATTTGGGTACCTTAAACATTTATCATTTAGTAAAACTAACAGAAAAATCGGCTACACTGACAAATTAAAAAAAAGAGTTCTCTCCAATGCCAAATAGTTTCCATACCCTCATCTTAGCAAGTTGTTAAAAGTTATACGACCACGAGCGTCGGGTTTCGGTGGGAGGGGGGTGAAAAGAGGGGGAAATGGTAATTTTTCACAATTTTCCGCAAACATCACGAAAACTACAAGGCCTGGCGTAAATCTCATCCTATACGAAAATGATATACAATTAATTTCGAACAAAAATGGTCATATACATAATTATGGTAAAGTGAACGGTTACGGAAATATGTAGGGGGCAAAAAGGACACAATTTTCTGGATCGGCGAATATAGCTGAACACATGCGAGTATCGAGTATGCGAGTATCGAAGGAGTGGTCTCAACTGCTCAAGTATGTGCAGCAATTACTCAGTACTTGCATGTCTCAATAGATATATGTAATGATCGACGACGATGTGAATAATGATCTTCTACAGGATGAAGAACAAGAAGTATTGTTTTCTCCCACCAGAGTAAACCATTTGGTGCCGACTGATAATGAAATTAACGATTAATCTAAAATATATAACATTTTTATTATTTTGAGTAATTTTTTTATTATTTTATTATATTTTCCCATTCCTTTCCATATAGATTTTTTAATATATTTCCTTACATTCATGATTTTTTTTAACGAGATAAGAATACATTATGGGGATGTTTTAACATAAAAGAACGAATGGAAAGCAGCAATCTATGATAAATTAGAGCAGAAAGTGGGTACAATTAACTATGGCTAATAACTTATTCACAGTCATATTTAGTTAACATATTTACAGTCATTCCTGTGACAAATGACAAACTGTGGGTGTAATATGTATCTATATATACAATTATACATAGATGTATAAATTCTACATACATTATTCAGTTACTAATTTATACTGTTATCATTTCATGATTTTTTCAAGAAAGTGTTTCTGAAATAAAACAGAAATTTTTACCGCTTCATATCATGGAAACCTTTCAATTTACCAAAGTTCTATATGACACTTGTTATTAGGAATTTAATTTAATATATATATATATATATATATATATATATATATATATATATATATATATATATATATATATATATATATATATATATATATATATATATATATATATATATATATATATATATACATATATATATATATATATATATATATATATATATATATATATATATATATATATATATATATATATATATACATCATTTGCGTATGGCATAACGTTTGCGCTAAACCTCATATTTTTTTAGATATTCACCAAGAACTGAAAAATCATCATTTTACCATCTTTCCCGTGTAAGAAATGAGACGTATAGAGTGTATGATGACTAAATCTACTACAACTACAACAATTAATTTAAATACAACCTGCTTTCTTGAATAACTATTTGACCGTGTATATTATAAAGCCATTAACTTATTTCGTTTAAATTATAATACACTATAATAGCAACTAGCAGTGATAAATCCAATTCGGATTATAATTTAAACTTGAAAACATTCCAACAGATCTCATTTCCCCTAAATTTATTAGGAAAGTTCCGTACGTGATAACTTCAATTTCCGATAGATTCCTAAATGGATTTGTAAGCGTTTTGAATAAATCAAAGGGCACGTAACAAACAACTTATGTTCTACTCATCCAGAAAGCCATTTTACAAATGGATTAAATTTTATTTAAATGGTGTGTGACGAGAGTGTAGTATTTTGTCAAAGTCCATCAACAATATAACTTGATATGTTTGAAATGCAATGTGACAAATAATATTTGATAACGATGCGTCTAACAAAATGTTAGAATGATTAGCGTTTCGGTTATTGACATTTTCAATGTACCTATAATATTACATTTTGTTTTATTTACACCAAAACAGAACCTAAACAAGTCACAATTACAGATTCGGAATTATCTAGGCATAATGTGTCAAAAAAGGTTAAAAAAAGGTTTGGCGGAATTTTGATTTTATATACTATATAATATTTTGGGTTGCTTAACACGAATATGAGGTGTGCCAACAAAAAATGGGAAATATGTCTTTTTCCCAAAAAAAAACTGTATAATATGGACATTCCTGCGGTTTTTCTTAAATAGTAGAAACTATGCATTTTAGGTTAAAATTAGTAACATCTCAAAGTAAAGAGAATATTTTTTTCTACATTTTAAGTATTTCATTTTATGTCTATTTTATTTATATTAATATTCTTTCCGATCAGCCGTTTAGCTTTGAAAGCCCCACGACGAAAATGGGCGTCAAAAATGTGACGTCCGATAATTTTTTTTAATGGTAGTATTTTTTCCCGCAGATTCTTGTAGGTAAACTCTTTATGAGTTCGGCAATATAGCACACTTTATATTTATTTTGAGAAACAGAGGTAAATAGTAGGAAAAAAAAAATCCACTCTCAGAGAGTCACTTTAGTTAAGAGTTTAAGGTTAACTGCATCCCATGAGGTGTATGTTGATTTGAACAAAGCCGTTGACAATGAGTGGATCAGCGAAAGAATCCCTATCATAATTCATTGTGTTAGGTATTGAGACTGACTTAGTTTTATAATTTTATTAATAAATAACCAACATTTTTCCGAATTATTTTTTATATTGTCCTCGATCCCTTCTAAATAGTTGCTATATTATGATGCATCAATATCTTTTTTTAATTTGGATCTGATGTCCTTGTAATCATCAAAACATACCAATTTTCTACCAGTTTATTTTTTACCATTTCAAGTTCTGTCGTTCCGTTTAAGGTTAATAATGATATTTTTAGGAAACCAAGGACGATTTTTCTAAAATTAATATTAGGAACATTATTATTTAATAACGATGTATTGTTAAATTATCATCATCAGTGCTTATATCATCATCAGTGGTTATATCATCAAGCAGTGGATGGTGCGCATATACCTGTAGCTCGTGAGCATCTGAATGTAGGTATAAATTGAATGTTCTAGTTGCTTGACTTCAGATGACTTTTTTATTAGATTTAAGTTTTCGTAGTAATCAATTATATTGAAATTGCCCACTCCCACTAATAATTGATAATGTTATACAAAATTGTTTTCATTTCAAATAGGTACCTACGTTGATATGTTTGAGTTATCTAGTAGTAATATTTAAAAAATAGGTGTTGAATTTTAACAGAAAAGCAGATAATTAGTCAGTATATATGTGCAAAATATAGTTGTAAAATGCCTGCAATTAATAAAGAGTTGCTAATGGTCAATATAGATTGCATCCAGTGTTTATTAGACCACATATTTAATGCACCCCAGCTGAAGTTAATAGTAGCAGAAAGTGTTAACAGTCAGCAATAATTAATATTAAATATCGCGTTTATTGCGTAGTCGGGCTTTCGCCCAAATTAGTTGGCAATAAGGGAGACGCTGTGGCTCACATTGTGAAGGTCCTTGCTAATGGCAAAACAATGCTTCAAATTGACTACGGAATTTCTGGAATTTCAATATTATTTAGCAGATACGTATTGCGAACAATTACTCTCCCTGGTCGTAATTGTTTTTGACGTCAATGGCTGCTTTAATACCCATTGAATATATGTGGGAAATGCTGATGAGCACTTTCGCATTCTTTAATTTCATCTGTCTCTTTATTCAAGTTCTATGTACCTTTTCCACTTTATCCAATTAAGACTAATAGACTGCTCGAACTATGCATTTTATTTGTACCGAACGATGATTGTTGTACCTGAACGCGGGATCCTCTATAGTTCTAACTAGTAGTAGGTTTTTGGGGTTGTTAACTTTTGACCAAAAAAATTCTAGATAGTACAGGCGACAGGGAGTTTGCACCATGGTATTGTGACAACATCATCTACCTCGCTGATTATTTGCATGCGTTTTAAGCCCTATCCGAGTGTCACGAATGCACACTTTTCTTTAGTCTTTAAGTTCGCCGGGGCGGTGGGGGAGGCGAACAGGTGCAAAAATTGTTTTTCAATTTTCTTGGCTCCTAATAAATTTATGACAGGTGATATTAGCAACGCAGAGCGATATTCTTTTTTAATTAAATAACTCATTTGCAACGTCTTTCACCTATTTTTGCAAAATAAATTGCGTGACCGTCCATCAAAAATCAACCTAAGGGAGTCCGGGAAAAATACTTGAAAAAATCCAAGTTAGTAACGTCCGTTGCGAGAGGTTCGTATATTTGTTTAAAAAAAATAAAACAATCGGAAATCGTAAAGTACCTACCATATGTTTGAATCGCATTATACTTACCCACCCCCGTCAAAGGTCCTTTTAAGAGAAGGTCCGGAACCTTCCTCGGAAGGGCTTTTTGGTGTTTTGTAGGATGATATTTGGGAGATGGTGATGGTAATATGTAGTAATAGCAGTTTCCGTTTTGGAATTTTTTCAAGCAAGATACGAACCTGCCGCGATGGACGCCACTGACTTGGAATTTTGTAAGTATTTTTTATTAAAATATGTATTTTCTATGCTTCATAAAGTTAATTAATTCCCTGTTAGAACTTATATTTCCCAACCAGTAAGTAATAGTATGTAATTATCACTTTGTTCGAAACACTGCAATATTCATGAAACTGTTTTAGAACCTCAATTTGTGATGCTTATCGCACAACTGCCCTAGTCACCTGATATATGTGGGTTCCAGCCCCTGTTGGTGGAGAGCAAATTTTTTTAAATTTATCACCGACATATTGTTTATCACCGAAAAAAAGTTATGTTTTCAGGTATTAATTCATTCCTGCACAGAAAAATAATAGGGAATAAGGTGCACTGATTAATAGTCTTTTCAGTCTAGGTATATATAAATTTCTTTTTACTACACTGAACTACACTTTACAGAACTGAACTGGGGCTATAATATTTGACTCTGTTATTAGTAGGAATGACATGGAAAAAAATATCAAGAAGATGTATGTATGTATGTATGTATGGATGTCTATCGGTTGGAGTATAGTGGTTTCACTTCCACTACAGCACTTAGGCCTCGTTAGGCTCATTGTACATTCCTCCTTTTTATTTGAGTATTTTCTCTTCGAACCATCCTATTTATTACGGGTGGCTTGGTGGCAAAGGATCTTTACAATTTTTATGTATGATACCATGGCTCTGGGTTACCGAGATTTATTACTCTGTCCTCAGTACCACGGGGGACTACGCGCCCGCGGCAGACGCTGAGTGTTCCCAGGTCACAGTTGGACTGCCACAGTCCATCCCCAAGCCTGCATAAGTCACCCATCAAAGTGCCACCAACGCCCGCCTTGCTTAACTTCGTCAAGTCTCGCTGCTAGGCGATCTCCAAGAAGCAGATGTTGCTTATAAAAGTTTTAAAAAGTGTAATAATAATGATAAACAAAATTTATGGCAAATATATATATATATATATATATATATATATATATATATATATATATATATATATATATATATATATATATATATATATATATATATATATATACCAAAAGGAAATATTGTTGCTAACTTGTTCAAATTCTAAAAGAAACAACACTAGAAACAATTAAAATTGAATGTGGAAAATCTTAAAGTTGTTAGGTATTTTCAGGTTAATAGTATTAATATCTACTTGGCAACAAATAATGACGTATTTTTTGCAAGCACAAATGAGCTGCTGAGTTTTAAAAATGATTTTATAACTAGTATCACTGATGTAATTGATTCAATCAGTAGCGCATATGAGTGCTCTGTCCATAATTATGAACTTAATGCACCTTCATTGAGTTATCGATATTAACTTTATGTGATCTCAGATCAATTATTATATCATTTATCATTTCTAGATAACAAGATACGAAATATTCAATGTGAAAATCATAAAAGACATTTTCCAAGTCACTTTACATGTTTTTTTTTAAATTTTGTAAATAATAGTTAATTTAGTTGTCACTGGCCAGAAGCACTGAAAGTCAGTACCATTACTCTAATTACAAAAATAGACAGCTCTAATCGGGCAGCATATTTTCGACCAAAAAATGCTTTGCCACCCTTGCAAAAAGTGTTAGACTTAGATATTTATGAACAAAATTTATGAACAAAAATAAGCATTCATGTGAATCTACTATGTAGCTGACAGTAAAATAGTTATATGAAATTAATAATAATAAATATGTACCGAGCTGCAGTGTTTCGAAATTTAAATTGTTGCTTATATGTTTAATAATTTAAAATATAATGTCAAGTTGAAAGAATTTAATTTTGTATGTAATTTTTTTTAATTAATTTAATAATTTTAGAAAATGACATAGGCAGGCTATTTTAATATATTACATAAATGTTTATTATGTCTTTTGCTCATATGTTATCCAGGCTAAACTCATTACATTAATCCTTATGTAGCATGATTTTCTCTTCTCTCAGTAGTGAATTCTACAAGAGAGAGAAAATCATACTACATAAGGATTAAGGTAATGAGCTCAGTCAGGGTAACATATTATGAGTAAAAGGTATAATAAACACGTATGTAATATTTTCAACAAAATTATCAAATTTACTAAAAAAAATTCATAAAAAAATATATATTCTCTCAACAACATTATATTTAAAATTAAACATATAAACAATAATAAAATTAATAAATATTTTATAGTCACAATAATATTTTATTACAAACGTCTATTAAAAATATAATAATAATATTTCTTTATAATATTATTATTTCATTAATAGAATATGTAAAAACGTATACGATGTAATTCTACACGCATACATAACAATGTAATGCAATAATGCTAATGTAAAACGATTTATATATACTTACATTATTTGGTATTATTAGGTAGAGACAACCACCACGATATAATTGTAGGATTGTGTCGAGATACCATAGGCGTAAGGAGCAGTGGAATATGGCTATCTGAATGTTGGAGTTGTGTACGAAGAAAGTAAAAGTGCCTAGGTATTCATTTCATAACAGCGTAAAGTTTGGAAATTAGTGTTGGTGTGGGCATACTTCAGACATTCTTAAAATATAAATAACAATTGCGGGTAGATTTGTCGTTAAGTAAGTACTTTTATTGTTTATCATAATCTGTATAAACCGTGAAAAAAATTTTGTTACCATTTATATATCAAAATTCCTATCAAGCAAATAATAATAAATAATAAAGTAATCGATATATTAAAATTAATTTTCTTTCATATTTATTTTATATAGAATTAATCATATATATATATATATATATATATATATATATATATATATATATATATATATATATATATATATATATAATAATTATATATATATATATATATATATATATATATATATATATATATATATATATATATATATATATATATATATATATATATATATATATATATATATATATATATATAATAATTATATATATATATATATATATATATATATATATATATATATATATATATATATATATATATATATATATATATATATATAATAATTATATATATATATATATATATATATATATATATATATATATATATATATATATATATATATATATATATATATATATATATATATATATATAATTATATATATATATATATATATATATATATATATATATATATATATATATATATATATATATATATATATATATATATTTGTGAAAAGTAATCTTGGGGTTGTAACATTTCATTACATAGAGAAATAAGCAAATAGACGAATAAGACGAATTCTTATTCGTCTATTTGCTTATATCTCTATGTAATGAAATGTTACAAACCCAAGATTACTTTTCACATAACAAATATGAATAGCAAAGAATTTCAAATCTAATATATATATATATATATATATATATATATATATATATATATATATATATATATATATATATATATAAATATCAAGCAAATAATAATAAATAATAAAGTAATCGATATATTAAAATTAATTTTCTTTCATATATCTTTGATATAGAATTATTCATATATATATATATATATATATATATATATATATATATATATATATATATATATATATAATGTGTCACCACTTACAAGTAATAATATGATTATATCAAGCACAAGTTCGTTATGTGAAGACATTTAAAATTTGCACCGCGTGTGGCTATTCCCATTGTTCCTGAATTTTTCATTGTGCTAGTAAGAACAATACGAACACTGAGCAATGTAACATGCCCTTTCATACAATGTCAAAGCGAAGATTGGTATTTGAGTTAAAATATCATAATAGTAATCTGGTAATCTGGTCACGTATGCAATGTTCCATCAGCGATGGCCCGCTAGATAAAGACATTGGCTTGATCCCATTATCCTGCTTTGGGAAATTGGGCCTGGTTTTTACAGGACCAGTTCATCGGAGTTGCGTCGGCATCCAACTGTCTACCGAGAAACCGTTTGTATCCAGCCATACACCCATACGATTACGGAAACTCCATAGCCTAGATTGGATTGCTTTAAGAATATTTTTTATTTCCTAATATAAGAAATACGACTTGGACGTTATGCATTATGCATTCACTCAAATTTCATCGGTTGAATATAGAGAACAACTGAATAAATGAACGATTGGGCATTTCAAAAATGCCTTGAGAGCAGACAAATATTTTGAAATGCTAAGTCAATTGGACGTCGGTAGTGCTATTAGGTATAATAACGCTATGTAGCTAATGCATTAAAAAGGCAATGGAACAGTTGGGTTTAATTTTATGTAAGGATAATCTTTTCTGATAGGGAAAATGCTCGAAATTAAACATTTTAAATTTCAAATTTTTACACACATTCTATTTAAGTAATTTTAGATTTTAAGTAATTTACTTAATTATTTACAACAATTTACGTAGTTAAAAACAAAAATAACTTTGTGTGCCCCACCTCGATGGTGGGGCACACAATTGTCAAAATTAAGTGATCCAAAATGATCAATTAGATTCTGAATGGATTTGCGAAGAAAGCTGTGGTTGTTATTCATTTTATTTGTAACCAGGGGTTTATTTAATAAACATTGCATAATTAACATCAAAATGGAAAATTCTGATAATATAATATAGATTTAATATTTTAAGACAATATGATATAGAGTTTCTACTGATATTTTGCAAGAAGCCAAAGAAGTTACAGTTAATTTAATTCTCCGAGAAGACTTCTAATTAAGAGTCCGAAATAACCTATTTTAAAAAATATCTAAAATTTGAAATTTTTAAAAAAAAAAGTGCAGTTAGTGCAATAAACGAAGAAGTGCTTGTCGCTTATTTCCTTCATTTGAGTAAAATAATTGGACTTTCTTCGATGTGGAATAAATATTCTACGACAGAGGCGACTTTGAAAGTAAACAGAAACTTTGATATAAGATATGTAAAACTTGTACCATACTTAAAAAGTCGATGAAGAAATTTCAAATCTAAAACAACCAAAATTTTGGAAATAGCCGAAAGCGAACAATACTTGATGGATGCCCCTGACGATGAGCATCTTATGTCAAAGTTAGGTGTTTATTATGATGTGGATACCCCTACTGGTGGAATGCGGCAACTCCAAAACTGCAATACCTTACTTGTTGTTGGAACAGCTCAAGACAATTCATAGCGAAAAACAGGAACACTTCTCATGGTATTAATGAGATAACTTCTTGTAAATATTACCACATTCTTGTTGAACTATTTTACAACCTTGAAATTAACCTTGTTTGGATGCGATAAAACTGCTATATGCGTATCTCGGACACCTTAGATACTATTTTACTGCTTCATTATAAACACTGCTTCTTGAAATTCACTAAATTTTTATGACATAACACCTTTGACAGAGGTGATACTGTTATGCTTAATATTTTAACATTTATTTATATTTTACTACTTTAAATTATTAATTTTCTCAGAGAGAAATCTAAAGACCGTGAACTCCTAGCATTATTTAAAATATCTTTGGTTTTAAAACTATTACTACACATAATGCCTTTTCTTAGGTTTTTAACCCTTAAACACTACATTTATAACTTAAAATGTTTTTGGGGATATATACATAAGGATCACGCTTAATGCGTGATGAACACGTTGAATTACATTTTGTAACTGCTATATCATTATTATTTATAGTGAAGGAAGTATATAAAACAAAAAAATACTTCCTTAGTTACATCACCTTTCTTTAAAATAACATTCCCTTCCTGCCAACCACGTATTGTCATTATTTGTCACTTTTAGATTTTCAGAACATATATGATATCAAATATTTCACACATTATATTCATAGTCTTTGCACAGTTTTCAATACTTCATTTGTGTTATGCACCCTTACTTTGATTTTAACTAGGTCGGTCATCATACGACCAACGACTTTGCGCCGAGGTTAAGTAATCTCGCATACCGATTTTAGATGTTTCGATGTACAATATTTTTAAATGAGTCATAGATTAATACGTTTATATCTTTGATAATTCATGACATGACATGACATATCGAGGCTATGTATATAGTCCTTTTAATTTTCTGGCGAATTTTTATTTACATATTAGTAAAACAACGTGTCACCAATTAACATGCAACCGTTGATATCAAGTGCCTGATGCTCTGTCTTTATTTGGCTTAGGCATGCATTTTCATCCCGTCACGTGTTTGTCTGTTTCACACAGCCTGGTTTGTTTACGATGTAGGTAGGTATATTATGATTCTATATGTTTTGCAGATGATAATGGAGCTATTTTCACACTTTTCTCAATATGTATATATATATATATATATATATATATATATATATATATATATATATATATATATATATATATATATATATATATATATATATATATATATATATATATATATATACATATATATATATATATATATATATATATATATATATATATATATATATATATATATATATATATATATATATATATATATATATATATAATATATATATATATTGGAAAATTAGAAGATTTCACTCCTATCATCCTATCGAGTAGTCATAAGCACACACTCTTTTTTTATATTAAACTTACTTTTTAGTGAGTAAATTACTTTACCTCACTAGTTATCTAAAGTATATTTTAGCTCACTACTTTATCTTACTAGTGACTTATGGGCCACTTTATACCTATAAAATTTAATCAATAAAGATCACTTTATATGAAAGTGCGGAAAAGTGAAAAGTGTGAGAATATAAGAACCGCAGGGGTAAATATCGGAAGCAATAACCTTTTTGGATCGCCCTCTGTTTTAAGAGTTGCTTCTGTCTTTATATTGACCTTTTAATTTATTAAATAATACACGCAGTTTACATTATAGATTAATATTTACGCTTCTCATCTGATCCCATGTTGATATATATATGTTCACCAAAATACGGTATGTAGGAGAATTATAATTTGCCTATCTACATTGTCTGTAATTATCGTTGTGCAAATATTCGGAACACATAACAGTGTGTAATCACATCAGTAAGCTCCCTAAACAAGGAACCCTAAAAGGTTTGCTCACGCAGCTTTATAATTACGCATTAAATGCAGGACTATATTTGAAACTTATTGACACTAAGCTAACAGCATGGAATGGCAGCATAGATGCGGAATATATTTCGCACACTGTTCACCTAGCAAAGTTCATTGAAGGATCGGTAGAGTAACAACTTTAGAGTTTAGATGGTGTAGAAATGCATTGGCCAATAAAATATAGGTACTATAAAGATATTAAAAAAAAATCTGACATATTGCAATTACCTACACAAGTGTTTAGGCGTATTGAAAATACCAGACACAACTTTTTGTTTACTGTAGTACAGTACTTGTTTAGTTACACAGTTCTTATGTCAAAATAACAATTTTTATCGGTTTGTGGTGACGGCTGGGAGAAATTTAGGATGACCATATGCTGAAAATGAAGCATTTATTAGTAGCAGAAAACTTCAGACAGTAGCAGTAAACTTCAGACAAAACTGGCGAAACTTATTTTAAACAGAAGATGTCGAAAATGATCTCGCCCAATAAACTGTTTGATAAAGCCTGTTTTAATGCATTTAGTATGTGCAGATTATGTTATATTGGTTGTGGTACAGATGAGAGTCAGTCATTCCGCCATTCATCATTGATATTGTACGATACGTATTTTAAAAATGGATATAAGAGGTTTGTTTCTATTAAATCAAACCAGCAGAGATATAATTTAATTTGAAAATTATTAAAATGATGCACGTCTTAACACATGCAAAGCAATCATTAGTTCCTAATCACATATTTTATGCTATTTACTTTAAACACTTATTAAGTATTAATGACACCAGTTCCACACGTATAACCCAAACATGGTTATTCACTAGAACTTCAATCCTTTGAGTTCCACCGCTCGTGACGTCCATCGATATCAGTAAATATGAACACATCGACTCCATATGAGGCATTTTTTTATTTTATACGCTAACACCATAGTACCACCAATTATTATTTTTATTATTTCATTGCAATTGACAGTAGTTACAAACGTATTGCCAAATAATTATGTTTTTAAAAGTTCAATATTTTGCACAGAAGTATTTTCTTAATATTTGTTTTCGAGATCTCAAGAGGAGGCAAGCCTTTTTTGAAGGCAAGTTTTACCTCCAGTTCTCTCATAGCGCATCTACTTTATTTGGGCATGACAATAAATGCCTAATTTGGTAAGATAGTTGACCTCCAATGTGTCCGTTAAGGTCTTCGAAACCAAAATTAGGTTTTAATTAAAAACGTATATTATTTCAATTATTACTATGAAGTACAATAGATACATAAAAATAGTAGATGCATAAATATAATAATTTTATAATTTTAACATACACAATGTATATTTAGAACAAAATATAATAGTCGAGTAAATAAAGGGGAGATAAAAAAAGGAAAGGACAGTTAGATACAAATATTTTTTTATGGTAACCTGTTAGTTATCCCCTAGGATTATTCAGCCAAATTAAGTGCTGGCCATACTATTTTTTTTAACCACACGTGTTTTTTGGCCAACCCGGGTAGCATATTATTTTTTTATTTCTAATTCAAAAGAAAATGAATATTTTGGCCCACAAATGGGTTTCTTTAGGCTTTTTGGGTCGCTAATTACGAATCTATCTATCTGGGGTCAGTTTTCCGACAAATTGGGGTGCAAAGCTTAAAAACGTGAAAATTTTATTGTATATCGACCCTTTGGCAATTTAAAGATATTAGTTTTATATAGTTTTATAGAATTAGTTTTATCTGTTTTTTAATACGCCGATTACGAATTTTAACATAAATAAGTGAAAATCTTGCAAAAGCCCTGGGAAGTTGTAGAACATTCTTGGAAATTCGGAAAATTGTCATTACAAGACCGTGTACAGATTTCAGTGATAAAAAAATTTAAACATTTTGAATATCTAATTCGTCATCAGTGACCAAAAAAATGATACGTTACACAGTCTTGTAATGACAATTTTTCGCATTTTCCAAGAACGCCACAATTTTCCAATACTTTTTCAAGATTTTCACTTATGTATGTTAAAATAATATCATTTTTGTTACCTATCGAAAATCAGCCGTTTGAGTAATACAATGGGTAATCGAAATTTTTATATTTATTATTTCCTAAGTGTATCTCCTAAGTCCTATATGTTATTGAAATTAGACGGTACAATTTTCGTAATAAGTATCGTGTTTATTAATAATTTAATTTTCCTGCTTCAAGCAGTGACATAATCATGAGTGTTGTTAAAAAGGTACGTCAATGATATATATATATATATATATATATATATATATATATATATATATATATATATATATATATATATATATATATATATATATATATATATATATATATATATATATATATATTTTGTGAAAAAAAAAAAAAAAAAATATATATATATATATATATATATATATATATATATATATATATATATATATATATATATATATATATATTCGTATGTATAGTGGTTCATTTCCGTATGCGTGTCCAGACATAGCACTGGTAAGTGTGTTTTCTTTCTTATTCGTCTATTTGCTTATTTCTATGTAATGAAATGCTACAAACCCAAGATTACTTTTCACAAAATAAATATGAATAGCAAAGAATTTCAAAGCTAATATATATATATATATATACATATATATATATATATATATATATATATATATATATATATATATATATATATATATATATATATATATATATATATATAAACTGATCAACAAAATAAACGTTACACTGCCAAATTTGCTCTGATTTTGGAACAGAATAATTCTGGATTGCCGCCGCCTATTTAGTTTCTGTTTGAAGTGTTAGCTAGTACAATGTTTTGTCTGCCGGTCCTTGTTTGTACCAAGGATATATGTTTCATATAAAGTTTCTACAGGGCGGAAAATAAAACAGTGCTAAATTTCTGAAATTTCGGCCTCGTCCCATTTCAACAAAAATTTTTTTTTCTGGATTTCAACATGAATGTCATAAATTAGAACCTCATATCTCGAAACGGTTTTTGCGATTTTCGTTGATTTGCCTTATTTACACAGTGACCGCAAAAACATCCATTTCTGGCCTTGCATTGATAACTTTTTTACTCGTGAACCGACTCTCAAAATCCAGGCCTCATATTGAAGCTAAAACTGCAGTTAATAAAGCACGATAAAGATAATCGACTCCAGGCAAAGTTTCAATATACAGGGTTAATTGAAGTCTCTCAGAATACTAGGTTTTGCGAGTTATGCAGATTTGGTTCAACTTTGATGCAACCCTGTATATTGAAACTTCATCAGATAATACTACAAAGAGAGAAATTTTAAATTTATTGAATTTGTTTAGATGTATTGACATTTAATATATTATAATTAGTTGCATGTCGCATTGAGTAGCACCAAACAGAAACTGTTGAAATAATTAACCAGTGTTGCGTTGAGTAGTTTTTTTCAACTATTGACAAGTAAATTTTACATATACTGAGCTACTTTATAATTGAATTGATCAATTTAGCAACTGTGCTGATTAGCGCCTACTGATTACTTAACAACTGTATAATAAATTCTATGCCTATGGTAGCTGCCGGTGCCCGTCGGAGAAGCGAAGTAGATATTATTAGTATTTTGACTTATGCGTGTTTGAAACCTAAACATTCTAATAAGTAATCTATTGATATATTGTTAAACCGAACTATCGAAAACACAGCAAATTGTGACTAATCCGCATTCGTCACGAACATTTTATTAAAGACGGCTCGCATATACACGCGGCCAGAAGTATTTTCAATACTAAAATATTTTAATATTATAATCTGAACAAGATACAACGGATATATATTTACATAAATCCATTTTATTATTACATCTTTATTACATATAATATAATCACTGTAATCTACAGGGCGAATTTGGCGATTATTCCATTACGTTAAGCTCCATAACTTATTGACATAAAATAGGTATTGACAAAGATAATAATTTGAGAAATATGTTAAAAATAAGAGAGGTTACTTTATCAGATTTTGGCAGATTGAAACGGCAATTCGCTTGGCAGTGTTAATTTCATTGTTGCCAAGTATTGAAGGATTTGATTATATTTGGGTAATGCGTGTTTGCATACCTCGAAGTGTTTCCGGTGACCTCCACGGCAACGTCATCGAGTCCAGTTTTAGTTGGAAGCCGGAACCGGATGCTGGTCCCGGGTCGGTACGGAATATCAGTCCCGACACGCTACCTACGATGTCATTTGATGACGTTATTCGGGACTGGAACTGGGTCCCTCGGCGGAGTTCACAGCGAAAAATAAACCAACCCCTGTTTAGTTAGTCGCACCGGCTGTTCTTGATTCGAGAGGGAGAAAATATCCTTAGATAGGTATGGCTGTGACTACAGGGAGTTATCCTACAGCCAAGACAGTTCTCCAGGCGCCTTCGCCATTTCTTACAATATTTGTTACTATGGCATAAATACTATGACGTCAAGAACGACAGTACTCTCAGCGCATTCGCCATTTTTAGCAAATTTAGCTAAGATTTAGAATTTTTTTCGAACAGTTTGTGACAGTTTTTGTAACCCTGAGGTAATGTTACAAGATGGTAAAATAACTAACCCATATATAATATTCTTCATTATAACGTTTTAAGTTATAATGATATTTTTAATGGCGTTGCCATTTCTCATGTTACCTTAAAAACCCCGAGATCCATATTTTAAGTCGCATCGGATCATAACTGGAAAAATCGGGTGCCATCTTGGAACCGCTATCTTGAATATTTATTTTAACAAATAAAAAACGAGATATGCGACCCCAGAATTTAGAAAACCCAGCTTTTAAGTCGAATAGATTCATACAAATTTTAGCCATCTTAGACCCGCCATCTTAGACCCGCCAACATTTATTTTGATAAAACATTAGAGATCTGAGACTCCAAAATTCCCGAGAAACGATTTTTGTGTGGATTCGGAACATAAGTGGTAGAAATATCGTCCAACTTCAGGACTCTCTATCTACTACTATCTATTATCTTGAATATTTCCTCACAAAATTTTCAACACACTGATTTTGCATCGATTCAGATCATACATGGCAAAAATGTCCGTCATCTTGGAACTGCCGCCATAAGTATTTATTTTGACACAAAATTCGTGATTGGCTCCAAAAAATCCCTAGATCCCTGTTTTAAGCCGTATAGAACCGTGGATAGCAAATATGTCCGCCATCTTGAATATATATTTATCCAAAATAAATAAAACATCAAAAAATTCGAGATCTGCGAGCCCAAATTTCCCAAGACAGCGATTTTGAGTCGATTCCAACCATAAATGACGAAAGCATTAGGTACCACTGCGCCATCGAGATGTGCACTCTATCTGCATATTACATATTATCTGCATATTAAGTGCACTCTAGCATTTTACAAATAGGACTGTTTATAGTATTTATTATAACAATTGTGCGTTTCTGTTGGGTGTGTGTATTTTAGTAGTGTATCCATCGATATTTAAATAACTATGGATTATTTTATATAATGCAGAAATAACTGCATGATTTGTACTAATGATTTGTACTAATAAACCAAAAAGCTAGAGATAATGCGAATAAAGAGACGGAACTTTATATTGAATGGGACGAATATTTACATCGTCATATTCCCGACAATTAATTCTATTGAACAACTGAGGCAACGTAATAACTAGGTAGTAGGTACTTATATTTTCTATGTTTGTGCGAACAGTGGCAACATCATGATTATGACTTCCCAGCAGATTTTGAGCAATGTCATGGAACAGCGCTCTATTACCCTCCATATCGGTCGGTGAAAATCCCCCTTCATATTTTTTTTATAAGCAACCGGATCTATCTGTTACTCTTTCAGATACTACAGTTTCAAATATTCGCATGTGATTAAAATTCACCCTGTATAGTGATTATAAACAACCGTATCTTGTACATAAAATAAGTTACATTTTGCTAATTTTGACATTTAAACTGACACTTCAAAACCATTTGACGTTAGGAAACGTCTGACTTTTGACAACCAGTTACGAAAAGTAAAATTTTACGCAACTGTTGTTGTAAAGTTCATTTAATAGTAGGTTATTTGGACAATTATGAAACTGACAAGCTATGAAAGTGACAAGCTGTCACACCGTTACAACCTACTGGATTGTTTTTAGACGTATAAAATTCAGTTTTCTTCTTATAAAATATAAAATAGGTGAAAATTAGAAAAAAATCTTGTGTGAAGCTCTTTGGGAAACACTATTTTGTATAACTCGCATCCTTTTGCGGAACTCCCTAGCGCTCTACAAATTTATTTACTTGTTTATATGTCTACATTTGAGCTAAAGATAATTTTAAGTTATAAGGCGGTAATATTTACAAAAAAGTCCTATTGGGATTTACCTGAATATACCTAGATTCCTTCATTTTTACCTACCTAAGCCGCACGTCTATGGAGTAAATAGGTATATTAAGAGGACTTTATCCTTTAACTAACCTCAGTGCAAAAGTAATCGATTTATTGATACATTTCTTGATACCTTCGAATGTGCTACCGTGAAAAGTGGGACACACTGTATGTTAAAGATATGAGACATTATTTACATAATTAGTTACATAAATAATATGTCAGAGTATAACAAGTAATCCGGGAGTATAATTATTATAATTAGAGACGCAAATGAAGTAAACCAATAGAAAATAAATAATACAATGACTCTTATTGTTTGCTATATACACAAATTAATTATGTTTCTTCGTATATAAAGTAACTTACAACTCTTACACAAAAGAATGATATCAGAAATATTATAAATATGATGATAAGATCTTAATGATAAGATTCTACATGCGAAGTTTCAGTACAGAAGCTAGCTCAATTTCTGGCTCATAACAATATGAATTACATAGAACCGCATTTTGAAATACTGTTTAATATACAGTACATATGATATCATAATATGTGATGTGTTGTCTCAGAAATAACCCTTTATCTTACTCTCAAATATATGCAGTTGCATTATTACATTACTAGATGTGCCGTCTACAATATTCCGAAGGATCCTATAATATGTCATCGAAATTACTATGTTCATGTTCTATCTAAACAGTATAATTATACCGGTTGGATGAAATGTTTTGCATTTTTTAGTAATTGCCTTAAAGTTTGACCATAACCTATTGGTTATTAACCGACTTTGATGACGATTATAATGAGAATTAATATATTAAAAATGAAGATTGGTGATTGGGCCATATTATTTTGTACGAAAAAATGTCGATATAACTCATCTAATACATAAAAGCAATAAAATTGACCCCGAATGGGTGGTTAATTCTCTTCAGCTATTACTAAAAATAAAAATGCACCAGGCGCTACTTTTTAGTAGTCAATTAAATAGCCATTACCCAATGTCGTGACAGTTTCTACATATATCTCTTTCTCCTATGTAGTATAATAAATGGATTCCATTTGATGATATAATGAAATGGGTCGGCTCCAAATTTCTTGAATTACACGACTTGAAATTGAATTTAAAAGTGAAAATAAATAAGACGGCCATAACAGCGGTCACTTAAGAGGTTTCCAGGGGCTTAGTGGCTTGAGAAACGGCAAAGCTGTAGCTTAAACTCCATGGCAATTTACGACCAGTGAGATTCCTTTAACTATACTTGAATAAGAAGCGAATAAAAGCGATTTATACGTCGCAAAATAAATTGCAATTAATTACTTAATTATATATTTCAATTCCGTTTGAGTTCCATCTACACAGATCAATTACAGACATGTATACATTATTCAGCTTATTGCAGCAAATATGTATATATATATATATATATATATATATATATATATATATATATATATATATATATATATATATATATATATATATATATATACCGTCTATATACTAAATGACATTTAACCCGTCCTCATTGATTTGTTGGATGCATATAACTGGAGGCAATGTCAGCTATTTTTAATAGTTTTTGTTTATTTCACCATTTGTCTATTTATTTTGGGAGAATTTAATACTTTCAGGATATTAGTATTTTTTTAGTTAAAGTCTCTGATGATATACACAGATCAACATGATACAGAGACATGACATACTGTTTGTAACATCGAAATATGAGACATAAAAATGTTTCAAAGGATAGCCAGAATTGCCGCAATGGGAGATCGGGACAGTATAACTTTTCTTAGAGCAAGCTAAAATTGTCGCTATAAAGGCGCTTTCATTCAACAAGTTGTTATGTTTTGATAGAAGACTAATATCTAATCAATTTTATTACAAAACCCATCAAAATAATACACTAAATTAAAGAATAACTGTATTACTTCTATTTCACGAATTATTGTCGACCCCACTTTACCACAAAACGTTCGCTGGTGTTAGGCAATTTAGGCATCCAATGAATGCCAATGATGCCGATGTGACATGGTCGAGGAACGTGTAAAATGGATCCGTAATATTTGAATGGGAAATATTCTCATTCTGCATCACATTCAACATCCAATTGTTTTATGATATGACGAAAAGTATACAGTGTCAGCAATACTTTGTTATACTACATGATATAAAATCATTTGTTCTTCCTTAAATTCCTGGAAATCGGTTATACTTGACATCGCTGTTAAAAATGCGGTAGCAGGTGTGAAGGGATCGATATCATGAGAGTCTTTTGCTCGGGTTTTTATGTCTCATATTTCGATGTTACAAACTATACAATGATCAACCTTAAGAGTCCTATACAAAACGTGACTTTTCAGAGTAAATTGTCATCATCACCCCACGCAGCAAATAGCTTCTAGGGGCCAGATACCTAAGCGAGTGCATACGAACTCAATTTTAATTCGCGATGGGAACGTCGATTCGCCGTTTCGTCGTTCTAGCTCTTGCACTAGCAATACTAATTCGCATGTTGGAAGTCGCGGACGGTACGAATAAACATGTAATTCATTAAAAAGTAATTTATTATGTGAATTTAAAATTCTCATTCAAATCATTTCCCTCTGGAAGTATTAGCACAAAGTAAATATAATCATAACAAATGGAATAGAGAATTCCAAAATATATCCCTTTTATAATAATTATAAACCTATTTTTTTCCAACAGTACCCAAAGTAAAATACCCAATTACAGAAAACATAAATAAATAAATGTATAATAATTAAAGTCAAAGAGAATATAATACTAGAAGACAAAAAACTTAAATCTCTAACTGGATACCTACCTGATAAACAATTTTATAATTTTTGTAATTACGCTAATGGGGACAACAATTTTTATATTAATGGTTATTCCACTTATTTGTTATTGTACATATTCATTATTTACAAAGAATTTAGTTATACTTTTGAAACTATCACACCTGGATCATACAGGCTGGAAATTAAAATAAATGAATTGCACATGTTACAAATTTATGATTTGTGCATGACATTGGTACGATAAGAGTCACTTTAGCAAAAATTATTTTTTTTATAGGCAACAAAGTACAAATTAAAATACGTCTTATTCAAGTATAATTTTTAAATAATATGGACATAATATCCTCAAATTTCATTATTATTTTGTTAATTAGTAGGTGCCCTCCCTGTACAAGTTCCTTATGGTTATTCGTATTTTCTAAAGTGGTAAAAATTTTTATCAAGGTTGTACTCTAGTCAACAAGTGCAATTTTGATGAATTTATCTTAGCCTTTACCGAAAATTTTGATTCATTTCAATTCAGGGTTCATTCGATTAGGATTGACATCAAGAAACTTTTTGAATAATTTGAAGTGAGGCCGGTAAAAATTAAAAAAGTTATAAAACATTTGTTTAAAAAAAAAGGTGGGGGAGGGGTTACATTTTGCAAATATTTCAAAAACTATTGCAGATATCGGAAATCTAAAAAAGATCCTTAAAGAGCAGAAAACCTCCTAAAAACAAGTCCAACCTCCCGGAACTCTATCATTGATATTTATAACATTAATTTAGAGGTAAATATAGGGCTAAAACGGGTGAAGTGCACGGCACGGCAACCTCCCCCGCACGGCAACCTATTCAGACACCTTAACAATAAAAAATATTTAAACCCATTAAATATGAATTTTAAAAAATTAAAACATTCACATACCTTTTGAATACCTAAAAATGCCTACACTTACGGCCGAAGTGCAGCTGCTGAATTGCTTATGCAACTATTCATATGTCTAGATCATAAACAATTCTTATTTGAAATTGGGTTACGTGCACACATTGTACTAACCTAGGAAATGTTATATGAGTTCCCGTAAAGAATGCAACACATTATTATTAACTATTAATCATTAAGAATTAATCGTTGTACATCTCTCTGTACCTATCACTATTGATCGGTCACCCATCACTAGTTAATTATAAGTAATATGTTTTAATGTACTGGTTTGAATAAACTAATGTCAAGTGGCCCTACTGTGTTTCCATTCATAGGTAGTCTAACCCACTACCTGAGGATCCCATAAATCACCACCACAAAACTAAGAAAACTGTGAACACCTACTGACAAACACTCATGCACTGTATTTCAAACACTGTCAATATAAATTGTAGAATACTGTAGAATTACATAATGGTTATCTTACAGTTAGATAACCTTAATATTGTGACTGTGTGAAGTTTTCAATATTTTTTTCTGAGATTAAGTAATTGAAGAGAGAGTGAAACTTTTCGTTGAGAAGACATGAGTGGGTACATAAAAAGGGGTTCTATTTGCAAAAGGTCAGATAGAAATCAAATTTGGTCAGATGGTAGACAGTGTAGTATTAATTATATTTTGATATAATAATATCTAAGCGTATTCATTTCAGCAAAATAGTAAGAAGAAGTTATGTTTTTATATATTATGTAACACAAGGACAAGGACATATAGTGAGGCAGCCTAATACTACTGCATCAGTTACAGTATTATCTTAATTAGCTACTGACAGTAAGATCTTCCCTACTCAATTCAATTTATCTTTTGGTGAGCCTCGTAGCGACATCTGCTGCACCTGCGACAGTGGAAACTCTAATGAAGAACATAGAGAAAATTATGAGGCAGCTTTTTCACTGCAACGTACATACCAAGCTTAATCAAAATATAATGAACGTGTTTTTTATCTAACCATGGGCCTGTAATAGACATTGCCTCATTCTCGATTAATTACAAGCAAGGCTTTGTATCCTCGACAAATGTGGATGTATAATTTAAGAATACATTCCATTAGTAAAGGTTTAGAGAAAGCAAACGCTTGGATTGAGGATGTCGCTCATCGTGGGTGGAAGTTCTGAAGTGTGCAGTTCTTTATTAACAATGTTAGAATAGAACAATATTTTTCAAGACAATGCCCTATTGCATCTAATAATGTGAACTGAGTTTTTAATGATATGTCCCTATTAGTATCTAGTTCTCAAAGAAATATTCAAAACCATTGACCACAAATTTCCGGAGGTAGGACACAGTTATTTAGGTTCTGATAGAGACTTCGGACGACTAGTATGAAGATCTCGCCACGAAGATAAATCTGAAAAACAGAAAACAGAACACTCTAAACGAGCGCGTCCCTTTGAAGGATGGGATAAAATGGAACCAAGTGATCAATTATGGATTTGTCATGTTTCGCCAGCAATCTTTCTCTGGTTAAGAAAAGTGAGGTTATTTGTTGTGAACTCATATTTGAAAAGTTCAGTTATTGGATATCCTCTACTTCTTGCTATGTTAATAGTCTTTAGGGCATTAACAGTTTCTTTTTCAATGTTAACATTCATGAAGCCGTTATTTTTCTTTATCGCCTGGCTACACTTAATGAGACTAAAAGTTGCATAGAGTTTTCCTGAAACCACTTTGACAACATTTTGATACCCTTGGGTACCAATTTAAATACAATTTAACATCCTATTTCTATGATTTTTGTCAAATTTTTCCTTTGTAAGTATATTACAAATATTAGTATATTACTTTGTAAGTATATTATATTATATCTTCTCTGTTTTAGGATCTTCGATAGAAAATGGGTAAAACTACGTTCATATTATTTGTTCATTCTTCGGTTTTAATACAGTTCTTATAATCCTAAATTTTTAGAATCATTTAAATTTTTTTAATTGTAATACAAAAATTGTATTAAAATTAAAATTTTTTAATAGTAATACAAAAATATCAGTTTCATAAAAAATGGACTGAACATTAAAAAAATCTAATTAAGAAGCCCTTGCATCGATGAAAAGAAAATTAAAATCGGTTGAGAACTAAACGAGATGGTCGTTATAAAAATAGGTTAAAATTAACAGTAAATTCAAGATGGCGGCTAAAGTCAGATGACTTCGATCATGTGACCACCCACGTTTGCTTCTCCGATGGGTATATAATGGATATACCAATTATGGAGCATACTTATACAAAGAAAGGTTTGACCTTTTTACACTCCATGTAAAAAAGTGAATATTATCATAAACGCGAGCCAACACAAAGTTTCCACTAACACAAAGTGTTAATATTCACAGAATTGCCACAAAAACTGGAGAATTATCGAATGAAAACTTAGCACACCTCAAAAGTCAGCTACAATTTGTCAAAGAACCTTTT
>CAXKVY010010135.1:0-15000 GCA_964058915.1 Tetropium fuscum
TGAAAAGTGAAATTAAAAAAAAACTACGTATCTCATTTACCTATTTTAGAGTTTAAGCACTACATTTGCCATTCTTAGTAGAAGAATAGGTTTAAATCAGTATTAATTATTTTCTAATTCTTTTTATTGACAAATTATAACAAAATTTATTCTATTATTAATATTATTATTATTAAATTTATGATTTGTCTTCTTGCTCAGCTATAATCGGATTTTAGTACCACCAAAAAGGTTCTTTGACAAATTGTAGCTGACTTTTGAGGTGTGCTAAGTTTTCATTCGATAATTCTCCAGTTTTTGTGGCAATTCTGTGAATATTAACACTTTGTGTTAGTGGAAACTTTGTGTTGGCTCGCGTTTATGATAATATTCACTTTTTTACATGGAGTGTAAAAAGGTCAAACCTTTCTTTGTATAAGTATGCTCCATAATTGGTATATCCATTATATACCCATCGGAGAAGCAAACGTGGGTGGTCACATGATCGAAGTCATCTGACTTTAGCCGCCATCTTGAATTTACTGTTAATTTTAACCTATTTTTATAACGACCATCTCGTTTAGTTCTCAACCGATTTTAATTTTCTTTTCATCGATGCAAGGGCTTCTTAATTAGATTTTTTTAATGTTCAGTCCATTTTTTATGAAACTGATATTTTTGTATTACTATTAAAAAATTTTAATTTTAATACAATTTTTGTATTACAATTAAAAAAATTTAAATGATTCTAAAAATTTAGGATTATAAGAACTGTATTAAAACCGAAGAATGAACAAATAATATGAACGTAGTTTTACCCATTTTCTATCGAAGATCCTAAAACAGAGAAGATATAATATAATATACTTACAAAGTAATATACTAATATTTGTAATATACTTACAAAGGAAAAATTTGACAAAAATCATAGAAATAGGATGTTAAATTGTATTTAAATTGGTACCCAAGGGTATCAAAATGTTGTCAAAGTGGTTTCAGGAAAACTCTATGCAACTTTTAGTCTCATTAAGTGTAGCCAGGCGATAAAGAAAAATAACGGCTTCATGAATGTTAACATTGAAAAAGAAACTGTTAATGCCCTAAAGACTATTAACATAGCAAGAAGTAGAGGATATCCAATAACTGAACTTTTCAAATATGAGTTCACAACAAATAACCTCACTTTTCTTAACCAGAGAAAGATTGCTGGCGAAACATGACAAATCCATAATTGATCACTTGGTTCCATTTTATCCCATCCTTCAAAGGGACGCGCTCGTTTAGAGTGTTCTGTTTTCTGTTTTTCAGATTTATCTTCGTGGCGAGATCTTCATACTAGTCGTCCGAAGTCTCTATCAGAACCTAAATAACTGTGTCCTACCTCCGGAAATTTGTGGTCAATGGTTTTGAATATTTCTTTGAGAACTAGATACTAATAGGGACATATCATTAAAAACTCAGTTCACATTATTAGATGCAATAGGGCATTGTCTTGAAAAATATTGTTCTATTCTAACATTGTTAATAAAGAACTGCACACTTCAGAACTTCCACCCACGATGAGCGACATCCTCAATCCAAGCGTTTGCTTTCTCTAAACCTTTACTAATGGAATGTATTCTTAAATTATACATCCACATTTGTCGAGGATACAAAGCCTTGCTTGTAATTAATCGAGAATGAGGCAATGTCTATTACAGGCCCATGGTTAGATAAAAAACACGTTCATTATATTTTGATTAAGCTTGGTATGTACGTTGCAGTGAAAAAGCTGCCTCATAATTTTCTCTATGTTCTTCATTAGAGTTTCCACTGTCGCAGGTGCAGCAGATGTCGCTACGAGGCTCACCAAAAGATAAATTGAATTGAGTAGGGAAGATCTTACTGTCAGTAGCTAATTAAGATAATACTGTAACTGATGCAGTAGTATTAGGCTGCCTCACTATATGTCCTTGTCCTTGTGTTACATAATATATAAAAACATAACTTCTTCTTACTATTTTGCTGAAATGAATACGCTTAGATATTATTATATCAAAATATAATTAATACTACACTGTCTACCATCTGACCAAATTTGATTTCTATCTGACCTTTTGCAAATAGAACCCCTTTTTATGTACCCACTCATGTCTTCTCAACGAAAAGTTTCACTCTCTCTTCAATTACTTAATCTCAGAAAAAAATATTGAAAACTTCACACAGTCACAATATTAAGGTTATCTAACTGTAAGATAACCATTATGTAATTCTACAGTATTCTACAATTTATATTGACAGTGTTTGAAATACAGTGCATGAGTGTTTGTCAGTAGGTGTTCACAGTTTTCTTAGTTTTGTGGTGGTGATTTATGGGATCCTCAGGTAGTGGGTTAGACTACCTATGAATGGAAACACAGTAGGGCCACTTGACATTAGTTTATTCAAACCAGTACATTAAAACATATTACTTATAATTAACTAGTGATGGGTGACCGATCAATAGTGATAGGTACAGAGAGATGTACAACGATTAATTCTTAATGATTAATAGTTAATAATAATGTGTTGCATTCTTTACGGGAACTCATATAACATTTCCTAGGTTAGTACAATGTGTGCACGTAACCCAATTTCAAATAAGAATTGTTTATGATCTAGACATATGAATAGTTGCATAAGCAATTCAGCAGCTGCACTTCGGCCGTAAGTGTAGGCATTTTTAGGTATTCAAAAGGTATGTGAATGTTTTAATTTTTTAAAATTCATATTTAATGGGTTTAAATATTTTTTATTGTTAAGGTGTCTGAATAGGTTGCCGTGCGGGGGAGGTTGCCGTGCCGTGCACTTCACCCGTTTTAGCCCTATATTTACCTCTAAATTAATGTTATAAATATCAATGATAGAGTTCCGGGAGGTTGGACTTGTTTTTAGGAGGTTTTCTGCTCTTTAAGGATCTTTTTTAGATTTCCGATATCTGCAATAGTTTTTGAAATATTTGCAAAATGTAACCCCTCCCCCACCTTTTTTTTTAAACAAATGTTTTATAACTTTTTTAATTTTTACCGGCCTCACTTCAAATTATTCAAAAAGTTTCTTGATGTCAATCCTAATCGAATGAACCCTGAATTGAAATGAATCAAAATTTTCGGTAAAGGCTAAGATAAATTCATCAAAATTGCACTTGTTGACTAGAGTACAACCTTGATAAAAATTTTTACCACTTTAGAAAATACGAATAACCATAAGGAACTTGTACAGGGAGGGCACCTACTAATTAACAAAATAATAATGAAATTTGAGGATATTATGTCCATATTATTTAAAAATTATACTTGAATAAGACGTATTTTAATTTGTACTTTGTTGCCTATAAAAAAAATAATTTTTGCTAAAGTGACTCTTATCGTACCAATGTCATGCACAAATCATAAATTTGTAACATGTGCAATTCATTTATTTTAATTTCCAGCCTGTATGATCCAGGTGTGATAGTTTCAAAAGTATAACTAAATTCTTTGTAAATAATGAATATGTACAATAACAAATAAGTGGAATAACCATTAATATAAAAATTGTTGTCCCCATTAGCGTAATTACAAAAATTATAAAATTGTTTATCAGGTAGGTATCCAGTTAGAGATTTAAGTTTTTTGTCTTCTAGTATTATATTCTCTTTGACTTTAATTATTATACATTTATTTATTTATGTTTTCTGTAATTGGGTATTTTACTTTGGGTACTGTTGGAAAAAAATAGGTTTATAATTATTATAAAAGGGATATATTTTGGAATTCTCTATTCCATTTGTTATGATTATATTTACTTTGTGCTAATACTTCCAGAGGGAAATGATTTGAATGAGAATTTTAAATTCACATAATAAATTACTTTTTAATGAATTACATGTTTATTCGTACCGTCCGCGACTTCCAACATGCGAATTAGTATTGCTAGTGCAAGAGCTAGAACGACGAAACGGCGAATCGACGTTCCCATCGCGAATTAAAATTGAGTTCGTATGCACTCGCTTAGGTATCTGGCCCCTAGAAGCTATTTGCTGCGTGGGGTGATGATGACAATTTACTCTGAAAAGTCACGTTTTGTATAGGACTCTTAAGGTTGATCATTGTATAGTTTGTAACATCGAAATATGAGACATAAAAACCCGAGCAAAAGACTCTCATGATATCGATCCCTTCACACCTGCTACCGCATTTTTAACAGCGATGTCAAGTATAACCGATTTCCAGGAATTTAAGGAAGAACAAATGATTTTATATCATGTAGTATAACAAAGTATTGCTGACACTGTATACTTTTCGTCATATCATAAAACAATTGGATGTTGAATGTGATGCAGAATGAGAATATTTCCCATTCAAATATTACGGATCCATTTTACACGTTCCTCGACCATGTCACATCGGCATCATTGGCATTCATTGGATGCCTAAATTGCCTAACACCAGCGAACGTTTTGTGGTAAAGTGGGGTCGACAATAATTCGTGAAATAGAAGTAATACAGTTATTCTTTAATTTAGTGTATTATTTTGATGGGTTTTGTAATAAAATTGATTAGATATTAGTCTTCTATCAAAACATAACAACTTGTTGAATGAAAGCGCCTTTATAGCGACAATTTTAGCTTGCTCTAAGAAAAGTTATACTGTCCCGATCTCCCATTGCGGCAATTCTGGCTATCCTTTGAAACATTTTTATGTCTCATATTTCGATGTTACAAACAGTATGTCATGTCTCTGTATCATGTTGATCTGTGTATATCATCAGAGACTTTAACTAAAAAAATACTAATATCCTGAAAGTATTAAATTCTCCCAAAATAAATAGACAAATGGTGAAATAAACAAAAACTATTAAAAATAGCTGACATTGCCTCCAGTTATATGCATCCAACAAATCAATGAGGACGGGTTAAATGTCATTTAGTATATAGACGGTATATATATATATATATATATATATATATATATATATATATATATATATATATATATATATATATATATATATATATATATACATATTTGCTGCAATAAGCTGAATAATGTATACATGTCTGTAATTGATCTGTGTAGATGGAACTCAAACGGAATTGAAATATATAATTAAGTAATTAATTGCAATTTATTTTGCGACGTATAAATCGCTTTTATTCGCTTCTTATTCAAGTATAGTTAAAGGAATCTCACTGGTCGTAAATTGCCATGGAGTTTAAGCTACAGCTTTGCCGTTTCTCAAGCCACTAAGCCCCTGGAAACCTCTTAAGTGACCGCTGTTATGGCCGTCTTATTTATTTTCACTTTTAAATTCAATTTCAAGTCGTGTAATTCAAGAAATTTGGAGCCGACCCATTTCATTATATCATCAAATGGAATCCATTTATTATACTACATAGGAGAAAGAGATATATGTAGAAACTGTCACGACATTGGGTAATGGCTATTTAATTGACTACTAAAAAGTAGCGCCTGGTGCATTTTTATTTTTAGTAATAGCTGAAGAGAATTAACCACCCATTCGGGGTCAATTTTATTGCTTTTATGTATTAGATGAGTTATATCGACATTTTTTCGTACAAAATAATATGGCCCAATCACCAATCTTCATTTTTAATATATTAATTCTCATTATAATCGTCATCAAAGTCGGTTAATAACCAATAGGTTATGGTCAAACTTTAAGGCAATTACTAAAAAATGCAAAACATTTCATCCAACCGGTATAATTATACTGTTTAGATAGAACATGAACATAGTAATTTCGATGACATATTATAGGATCCTTCGGAATATTGTAGACGGCACATCTAGTAATGTAATAATGCAACTGCATATATTTGAGAGTAAGATAAAGGGTTATTTCTGAGACAACACATCACATATTATGATATCATATGTACTGTATATTAAACAGTATTTCAAAATGCGGTTCTATGTAATTCATATTGTTATGAGCCAGAAATTGAGCTAGCTTCTGTACTGAAACTTCGCATGTAGAATCTTATCATTAAGATCTTATCATCATATTTATAATATTTCTGATATCATTCTTTTGTGTAAGAGTTGTAAGTTACTTTATATACGAAGAAACATAATTAATTTGTGTATATAGCAAACAATAAGAGTCATTGTATTATTTATTTTCTATTGGTTTACTTCATTTGCGTCTCTAATTATAATAATTATACTCCCGGATTACTTGTTATACTCTGACATATTATTTATGTAACTAATTATGTAAATAATGTCTCATATCTTTAACATACAGTGTGTCCCACTTTTCACGGTAGCACATTCGAAGGTATCAAGAAATGTATCAATAAATCGATTACTTTTGCACTGAGGTTAGTTAAAGGATAAAGTCCTCTTAATATACCTATTTACTCCATAGACGTGCGGCTTAGGTAGGTAAAAATGAAGGAATCTAGGTATATTCAGGTAAATCCCAATAGGACTTTTTTGTAAATATTACCGCCTTATAACTTAAAATTATCTTTAGCTCAAATGTAGACATATAAACAAGTAAATAAATTTGTAGAGCGCTAGGGAGTTCCGCAAAAGGATGCGAGTTATACAAAATAGTGTTTCCCAAAGAGCTTCACACAAGATTTTTTTCTAATTTTCACCTATTTTATATTTTATAAGAAGAAAACTGAATTTTATACGTCTAAAAACAATCCAGTAGGTTGTAACGGTGTGACAGCTTGTCACTTTCATAGCTTGTCAGTTTCATAATTGTCCAAATAACCTACTATTAAATGAACTTTACAACAACAGTTGCGTAAAATTTTACTTTTCGTAACTGGTTGTCAAAAGTCAGACGTTTCCTAACGTCAAATGGTTTTGAAGTGTCAGTTTAAATGTCAAAATTAGCAAAATGTAACTTATTTTATGTACAAGATACGGTTGTTTATAATCACTATACAGGGTGAATTTTAATCACATGCGAATATTTGAAACTGTAGTATCTGAAAGAGTAACAGATAGATCCGGTTGCTTATAAAAAAAATATGAAGGGGGATTTTCACCGACCGATATGGAGGGTAATAGAGCGCTGTTCCATGACATTGCTCAAAATCTGCTGGGAAGTCATAATCATGATGTTGCCACTGTTCGCACAAACATAGAAAATATAAGTACCTACTACCTAGTTATTACGTTGCCTCAGTTGTTCAATAGAATTAATTGTCGGGAATATGACGATGTAAATATTCGTCCCATTCAATATAAAGTTCCGTCTCTTTATTCGCATTATCTCTAGCTTTTTGGTTTATTAGTACAAATCATTAGTACAAATCATGCAGTTATTTCTGCATTATATAAAATAATCCATAGTTATTTAAATATCGATGGATACACTACTAAAATACACACACCCAACAGAAACGCACAATTGTTATAATAAATACTATAAACAGTCCTATTTGTAAAATGCTAGAGTGCACTTAATATGCAGATAATATGTAATATGCAGATAGAGTGCACATCTCGATGGCGCAGTGGTACCTAATGCTTTCGTCATTTATGGTTGGAATCGACTCAAAATCGCTGTCTTGGGAAATTTGGGCTCGCAGATCTCGAATTTTTTGATGTTTTATTTATTTTGGATAAATATATATTCAAGATGGCGGACATATTTGCTATCCACGGTTCTATACGGCTTAAAACAGGGATCTAGGGATTTTTTGGAGCCAATCACGAATTTTGTGTCAAAATAAATACTTATGGCGGCAGTTCCAAGATGACGGACATTTTTGCCATGTATGATCTGAATCGATGCAAAATCAGTGTGTTGAAAATTTTGTGAGGAAATATTCAAGATAATAGATAGTAGTAGATAGAGAGTCCTGAAGTTGGACGATATTTCTACCACTTATGTTCCGAATCCACACAAAAATCGTTTCTCGGGAATTTTGGAGTCTCAGATCTCTAATGTTTTATCAAAATAAATGTTGGCGGGTCTAAGATGGCGGGTCTAAGATGGCTAAAATTTGTATGAATCTATTCGACTTAAAAGCTGGGTTTTCTAAATTCTGGGGTCGCATATCTCGTTTTTTATTTGTTAAAATAAATATTCAAGATAGCGGTTCCAAGATGGCACCCGATTTTTCCAGTTATGATCCGATGCGACTTAAAATATGGATCTCGGGGTTTTTAAGGTAACATGAGAAATGGCAACGCCATTAAAAATATCATTATAACTTAAAACGTTATAATGAAGAATATTATATATGGGTTAGTTATTTTACCATCTTGTAACATTACCTCAGGGTTACAAAAACTGTCACAAACTGTTCGAAAAAAATTCTAAATCTTAGCTAAATTTGCTAAAAATGGCGAATGCGCTGAGAGTACTGTCGTTCTTGACGTCATAGTATTTATGCCATAGTAACAAATATTGTAAGAAATGGCGAAGGCGCCTGGAGAACTGTCTTGGCTGTAGGATAACTCCCTGTAGTCACAGCCATACCTATCTAAGGATATTTTCTCCCTCTCGAATCAAGAACAGCCGGTGCGACTAACTAAACAGGGGTTGGTTTATTTTTCGCTGTGAACTCCGCCGAGGGACCCAGTTCCAGTCCCGAATAACGTCATCAAATGACATCGTAGGTAGCGTGTCGGGACTGATATTCCGTACCGACCCGGGACCAGCATCCGGTTCCGGCTTCCAACTAAAACTGGACTCGATGACGTTGCCGTGGAGGTCACCGGAAACACTTCGAGGTATGCAAACACGCATTACCCAAATATAATCAAATCCTTCAATACTTGGCAACAATGAAATTAACACTGCCAAGCGAATTGCCGTTTCAATCTGCCAAAATCTGATAAAGTAACCTCTCTTATTTTTAACATATTTCTCAAATTATTATCTTTGTCAATACCTATTTTATGTCAATAAGTTATGGAGCTTAACGTAATGGAATAATCGCCAAATTCGCCCTGTAGATTACAGTGATTATATTATATGTAATAAAGATGTAATAATAAAATGGATTTATGTAAATATATATCCGTTGTATCTTGTTCAGATTATAATATTAAAATATTTTAGTATTGAAAATACTTCTGGCCGCGTGTATATGCGAGCCGTCTTTAATAAAATGTTCGTGACGAATGCGGATTAGTCACAATTTGCTGTGTTTTCGATAGTTCGGTTTAACAATATATCAATAGATTACTTATTAGAATGTTTAGGTTTCAAACACGCATAAGTCAAAATACTAATAATATCTACTTCGCTTCTCCGACGGGCACCGGCAGCTACCATAGGCATAGAATTTATTATACAGTTGTTAAGTAATCAGTAGGCGCTAATCAGCACAGTTGCTAAATTGATCAATTCAATTATAAAGTAGCTCAGTATATGTAAAATTTACTTGTCAATAGTTGAAAAAAACTACTCAACGCAACACTGGTTAATTATTTCAACAGTTTCTGTTTGGTGCTACTCAATGCGACATGCAACTAATTATAATATATTAAATGTCAATACATCTAAACAAATTCAATAAATTTAAAATTTCTCTCTTTGTAGTATTATCTGATGAAGTTTCAATATACAGGGTTGCATCAAAGTTGAACCAAATCTGCATAACTCGCAAAACCTAGTATTCTGAGAGACTTCAATTAACCCTGTATATTGAAACTTTGCCTGGAGTCGATTATCTTTATCGTGCTTTATTAACTGCAGTTTTAGCTTCAATATGAGGCCTGGATTTTGAGAGTCGGTTCACGAGTAAAAAAGTTATCAATGCAAGGCCAGAAATGGATGTTTTTGCGGTCACTGTGTAAATAAGGCAAATCAACGAAAATCGCAAAAACCGTTTCGAGATATGAGGTTCTAATTTATGACATTCATGTTGAAATCCAGAAAAAAAAATTTTTGTTGAAATGGGACGAGGCCGAAATTTCAGAAATTTAGCACTGTTTTATTTTCCGCCCTGTAGAAACTTTATATGAAACATATATCCTTGGTACAAACAAGGACCGGCAGACAAAACATTGTACTAGCTAACACTTCAAACAGAAACTAAATAGGCGGCGGCAATCCAGAATTATTCTGTTCCAAAATCAGAGCAAATTTGGCAGTGTAACGTTTATTTTGTTGATCAGTTTATATATATATATATATATATATATATATATATATATATATATATATATATATATATATATATATATATATATATATATGTATATATATATATATATATTAGCTTTGAAATTCTTTGCTATTCATATTTATTTTGTGAAAAGTAATCTTGGGTTTGTAGCATTTCATTACATAGAAATAAGCAAATAGACGAATAAGAAAGAAAACACACTTACCAGTGCTATGTCTGGACACGCATACGGAAATGAACCACTATACATACGAATATATATATATATATATATATATATATATATATATATATATATATATATATATATATATATATATATATTTTTTTTTTTTTTTTTTCACAAAATATATATATATATATATATATATATATATATATATATATATATATATATATATATATATATATATATATATATATATATATATATATATATATATATATATATATATATCATTGACGTACCTTTTTAACAACACTCATGATTATGTCACTGCTTGAAGCAGGAAAATTAAATTATTAATAAACACGATACTTATTACGAAAATTGTACCGTCTAATTTCAATAACATATAGGACTTAGGAGATACACTTAGGAAATAATAAATATAAAAATTTCGATTACCCATTGTATTACTCAAACGGCTGATTTTCGATAGGTAACAAAAATGATATTATTTTAACATACATAAGTGAAAATCTTGAAAAAGTATTGGAAAATTGTGGCGTTCTTGGAAAATGCGAAAAATTGTCATTACAAGACTGTGTAACGTATCATTTTTTTGGTCACTGATGACGAATTAGATATTCAAAATGTTTAAATTTTTTTATCACTGAAATCTGTACACGGTCTTGTAATGACAATTTTCCGAATTTCCAAGAATGTTCTACAACTTCCCAGGGCTTTTGCAAGATTTTCACTTATTTATGTTAAAATTCGTAATCGGCGTATTAAAAAACAGATAAAACTAATTCTATAAAACTATATAAAACTAATATCTTTAAATTGCCAAAGGGTCGATATACAATAAAATTTTCACGTTTTTAAGCTTTGCACCCCAATTTGTCGGAAAACTGACCCCAGATAGATAGATTCGTAATTAGCGACCCAAAAAGCCTAAAGAAACCCATTTGTGGGCCAAAATATTCATTTTCTTTTGAATTAGAAATAAAAAAATAATATGCTACCCGGGTTGGCCAAAAAACACGTGTGGTTAAAAAAAATAGTATGGCCAGCACTTAATTTGGCTGAATAATCCTAGGGGATAACTAACAGGTTACCATAAAAAAATATTTGTATCTAACTGTCCTTTCCTTTTTTTATCTCCCCTTTATTTACTCGACTATTATATTTTGTTCTAAATATACATTGTGTATGTTAAAATTATAAAATTATTATATTTATGCATCTACTATTTTTATGTATCTATTGTACTTCATAGTAATAATTGAAATAATATACGTTTTTAATTAAAACCTAATTTTGGTTTCGAAGACCTTAACGGACACATTGGAGGTCAACTATCTTACCAAATTAGGCATTTATTGTCATGCCCAAATAAAGTAGATGCGCTATGAGAGAACTGGAGGTAAAACTTGCCTTCAAAAAAGGCTTGCCTCCTCTTGAGATCTCGAAAACAAATATTAAGAAAATACTTCTGTGCAAAATATTGAACTTTTAAAAACATAATTATTTGGCAATACGTTTGTAACTACTGTCAATTGCAATGAAATAATAAAAATAATAATTGGTGGTACTATGGTGTTAGCGTATAAAATAAAAAAATGCCTCATATGGAGTCGATGTGTTCATATTTACTGATATCGATGGACGTCACGAGCGGTGGAACTCAAAGGATTGAAGTTCTAGTGAATAACCATGTTTGGGTTATACGTGTGGAACTGGTGTCATTAATACTTAATAAGTGTTTAAAGTAAATAGCATAAAATATGTGATTAGGAACTAATGATTGCTTTGCATGTGTTAAGACGTGCATCATTTTAATAATTTTCAAATTAAATTATATCTCTGCTGGTTTGATTTAATAGAAACAAACCTCTTATATCCATTTTTAAAATACGTATCGTACAATATCAATGATGAATGGCGGAATGACTGACTCTCATCTGTACCACAACCAATATAACATAATCTGCACATACTAAATGCATTAAAACAGGCTTTATCAAACAGTTTATTGGGCGAGATCATTTTCGACATCTTCTGTTTAAAATAAGTTTCGCCAGTTTTGTCTGAAGTTTACTGCTACTGTCTGAAGTTTTCTGCTACTAATAAATGCTTCATTTTCAGCATATGGTCATCCTAAATTTCTCCCAGCCGTCACCACAAACCGATAAAAATTGTTATTTTGACATAAGAACTGTGTAACTAAACAAGTACTGTACTACAGTAAACAAAAAGTTGTGTCTGGTATTTTCAATACGCCTAAACACTTGTGTAGGTAATTGCAATATGTCAGATTTTTTTTTAATATCTTTATAGTACCTATATTTTATTGGCCAATGCATTTCTACACCATCTAAACTCTAAAGTTGTTACTCTACCGATCCTTCAATGAACTTTGCTAGGTGAACAGTGTGCGAAATATATTCCGCATCTATGCTGCCATTCCATGCTGTTAGCTTAGTGTCAATAAGTTTCAAATATAGTCCTGCATTTAATGCGTAATTATAAAGCTGCGTGAGCAAACCTTTTAGGGTTCCTTGTTTAGGGAGCTTACTGATGTGATTACACACTGTTATGTGTTCCGAATATTTGCACAACGATAATTACAGACAATGTAGATAGGCAAATTATAATTCTCCTACATACCGTATTTTGGTGAACATATATATATCAACATGGGATCAGATGAGAAGCGTAAATATTAATCTATAATGTAAACTGCGTGTATTATTTAATAAATTAAAAGGTCAATATAAAGACAGAAGCAACTCTTAAAACAGAGGGCGATCCAAAAAGGTTATTGCTTCCGATATTTACCCCTGCGGTTCTTATATTCTCACACTTTTCACTTTTCCGCACTTTCATATAAAGTGATCTTTATTGATTAAATTTTATAGGTATAAAGTGGCCCATAAGTCACTAGTAAGATAAAGTAGTGAGCTAAAATATACTTTAGATAACTAGTGAGGTAAAGTAATTTACTCACTAAAAAGTAAGTTTAATATAAAAAAAGAGTGTGTGCTTATGACTACTCGATAGGATGATAGGAGTGAAATCTTCTAATTTTCCAATATATATATATATTATATATATATATATATATATATATATATATATATATATATATATATATATATATATATATATATATATATATATATATATATATATATGTATATATATATATATATATATATATATATATATATATATATATATATATATATATATATATATATATATATATATATATATATATATATATATATATATATATATATACATATTGAGAAAAGTGTGAAAATAGCTCCATTATCATCTGCAAAACATATAGAATCATAATATACCTACCTACATCGTAAACAAACCAGGCTGTGTGAAACAGACAAACACGTGACGGGATGAAAATGCATGCCTAAGCCAAATAAAGACAGAGCATCAGGCACTTGATATCAACGGTTGCATGTTAATTGGTGACACGTTGTTTTACTAATATGTAAATAAAAATTCGCCAGAAAATTAAAAGGACTATATACATAGCCTCGATATGTCATGTCATGTCATGAATTATCAAAGATATAAACGTATTAATCTATGACTCATTTAAAAATATTGTACATCGAAACATCTAAAATCGGTATGCGAGATTACTTAACCTCGGCGCAAAGTCGTTGGTCGTATGATGACCGACCTAGTTAAAATCAAAGTAAGGGTGCATAACACAAATGAAGTATTGAAAACTGTGCAAAGACTATGAATATAATGTGTGAAATATTTGATATCATATATGTTCTGAAAATCTAAAAGTGACAAATAATGACAATACGTGGTTGGCAGGAAGGGAATGTTATTTTAAAGAAAGGTGATGTAACTAAGGAAGTATTTTTTTGTTTTATATACTTCCTTCACTATAAATAATAATGATATAGCAGTTACAAAATGTAATTCAACGTGTTCATCACGCATTAAGCGTGATCCTTATGTATATATCCCCAAAAACATTTTAAGTTATAAATGTAGTGTTTAAGGGTTAAAAACCTAAGAAAAGGCATTATGTGTAGTAATAGTTTTAAAACCAAAGATATTTTAAATAATGCTAGGAGTTCACGGTCTTTAGATTTCTCTCTGAGAAAATTAATAATTTAAAGTAGTAAAATATAAATAAATGTTAAAATATTAAGCATAACAGTATCACCTCTGTCAAAGGTGTTATGTCATAAAAATTTAGTGAATTTCAAGAAGCAGTGTTTATAATGAAGCAGTAAAATAGTATCTAAGGTGTCCGAGATACGCATATAGCAGTTTTATCGCATCCAAACAAGGTTAATTTCAAGGTTGTAAAATAGTTCAACAAGAATGTGGTAATATTTACAAGAAGTTATCTCATTAATACCATGAGAAGTGTTCCTGTTTTTCGCTATGAATTGTCTTGAGCTGTTCCAACAACAAGTAAGGTATTGCAGTTTTGGAGTTGCCGCATTCCACCAGTAGGGGTATCCACATCATAATAAACACCTAACTTTGACATAAGATGCTCATCGTCAGGGGCATCCATCAAGTATTGTTCGCTTTCGGCTATTTCCAAAATTTTGGTTGTTTTAGATTTGAAATTTCTTCATCGACTTTTTAAGTATGGTACAAGTTTTACATATCTTATATCAAAGTTTCTGTTTACTTTCAAAGTCGCCTCTGTCGTAGAAT
>CAXKVY010010135.1:20000-22265 GCA_964058915.1 Tetropium fuscum
TCCGGACCTTCTCTTAAAAGGACCTTTGACGGGGGTGGGTAAGTATAATGCGATTCAAACATATGGTAGGTACTTTACGATTTCCGATTGTTTTATTTTTTTTAAACAAATATACGAACCTCTCGCAACGGACGTTACTAACTTGGATTTTTTCAAGTATTTTTCCCGGACTCCCTTAGGTTGATTTTTGATGGACGGTCACGCAATTTATTTTGCAAAAATAGGTGAAAGACGTTGCAAATGAGTTATTTAATTAAAAAAGAATATCGCTCTGCGTTGCTAATATCACCTGTCATAAATTTATTAGGAGCCAAGAAAATTGAAAAACAATTTTTGCACCTGTTCGCCTCCCCCACCGCCCCGGCGAACTTAAAGACTAAAGAAAAGTGTGCATTCGTGACACTCGGATAGGGCTTAAAACGCATGCAAATAATCAGCGAGGTAGATGATGTTGTCACAATACCATGGTGCAAACTCCCTGTCGCCTGTACTATCTAGAATTTTTTTGGTCAAAAGTTAACAACCCCAAAAACCTACTACTAGTTAGAACTATAGAGGATCCCGCGTTCAGGTACAACAATCATCGTTCGGTACAAATAAAATGCATAGTTCGAGCAGTCTATTAGTCTTAATTGGATAAAGTGGAAAAGGTACATAGAACTTGAATAAAGAGACAGATGAAATTAAAGAATGCGAAAGTGCTCATCAGCATTTCCCACATATATTCAATGGGTATTAAAGCAGCCATTGACGTCAAAAACAATTACGACCAGGGAGAGTAATTGTTCGCAATACGTATCTGCTAAATAATATTGAAATTCCAGAAATTCCGTAGTCAATTTGAAGCATTGTTTTGCCATTAGCAAGGACCTTCACAATGTGAGCCACAGCGTCTCCCTTATTGCCAACTAATTTGGGCGAAAGCCCGACTACGCAATAAACGCGATATTTAATATTAATTATTGCTGACTGTTAACACTTTCTGCTACTATTAACTTCAGCTGGGGTGCATTAAATATGTGGTCTAATAAACACTGGATGCAATCTATATTGACCATTAGCAACTCTTTATTAATTGCAGGCATTTTACAACTATATTTTGCACATATATACTGACTAATTATCTGCTTTTCTGTTAAAATTCAACACCTATTTTTTAAATATTACTACTAGATAACTCAAACATATCAACGTAGGTACCTATTTGAAATGAAAACAATTTTGTATAACATTATCAATTATTAGTGGGAGTGGGCAATTTCAATATAATTGATTACTACGAAAACTTAAATCTAATAAAAAAGTCATCTGAAGTCAAGCAACTAGAACATTCAATTTATACCTACATTCAGATGCTCACGAGCTACAGGTATATGCGCACCATCCACTGCTTGATGATATAACCACTGATGATGATATAAGCACTGATGATGATAATTTAACAATACATCGTTATTAAATAATAATGTTCCTAATATTAATTTTAGAAAAATCGTCCTTGGTTTCCTAAAAATATCATTATTAACCTTAAACGGAACGACAGAACTTGAAATGGTAAAAAATAAACTGGTAGAAAATTGGTATGTTTTGATGATTACAAGGACATCAGATCCAAATTAAAAAAAGATATTGATGCATCATAATATAGCAACTATTTAGAAGGGATCGAGGACAATATAAAAAATAATTCGGAAAAATGTTGGTTATTTATTAATAAAATTATAAAACTAAGTCAGTCTCAATACCTAACACAATGAATTATGATAGGGATTCTTTCGCTGATCCACTCATTGTCAACGGCTTTGTTCAAATCAACATACACCTCATGGGATGCAGTTAACCTTAAACTCTTAACTAAAGTGACTCTCTGAGAGTGGATTTTTTTTTTCCTACTATTTACCTCTGTTTCTCAAAATAAATATAAAGTGTGCTATATTGCCGAACTCATAAAGAGTTTACCTACAAGAATCTGCGGGAAAAAATACTACCATTAAAAAAAATTATCGGACGTCACATTTTTGACGCCCATTTTCGTCGTGGGGCTTTCAAAGCTAAACGGCTGATCGGAAAGAATATTAATATAAATAAAATAGACATAAAATGAAATACTTAAAATGTAGAAAAAAATATTCTCTTTACTTTGAGATGTTACTAATTTTAACCTAAAATGCATAGTTTCTACTATTTAAGAAAAACCGCAGGAATGTCCATATTATACAGTTTTTTTTTGGGAAAAAGACATATTTCCCATTTTTTGTTGGCACA
>CAXKVY010010136.1:0-25786 GCA_964058915.1 Tetropium fuscum
CAAAACAACAGAATAGATACGAAAATACCTACCACAATGCTACCGATGTCAGAAGCTGGGGCACTCCTCATACTTCTGTAACAGGAAATTCAGTTGCGTCAAGTGCTCGCAAGATCCCGAAGGCGCAGCTAGCACTGCAAACAGGGGCACCTATGCACTTTGCGGGGGTGAACACCCCGCAAACTACAGAGGATGCCTCAGCTATCCACATGCGAAACAATTACAAACAAGACGTATAGAACGAACAACAAAAAACATAAACAGAATACAACAACAACTAACAAGACCGCCGGACATTAAACCACGAAAACCCACCCCAACGGTACAATACACGACAGAACAAATAGACAAACAAATGGAATACAACATGAACAAATGGACACAATTCCGACAACGGACAGACAAAACAAACACATCTGACAGCCCCATCAGGGATATAATCAACACATTGAAAGAATTAAATCTAACCAAAGTATGGACCATTATCAAAAACCTAATCACTCAGTTAAACAATAAATCATATACGATCGACAAAATATGTCTAATAGCCGAGGCAATCACAGAAATAATAGAGTACCCACACGCCACAAAATTGGAAATTGGCTAGTTTTTGAAATTTTTGTGTTTATCTTATGGTTTTTATTTATTTAATGTGATGGAAGGGGGAAGCAGGTTCTATTCTATGTTATTTTAGTTCTTAATATTTTTACAAAAGTTGGCTTGTTAAGCGTTGGGTACAAAGTTGCCTTAAATCTAGGTTAGTTGTGAGTAAGTCCTTTTGGTTATCTTGTTAGGTCATGCTTTATACGCCTCTTTCAAACAAAAGTTCTTTAAACAAAACCTCTAAAACTTTTAACACGCAAATTTTAATATAAATCTACCCACCCCTCTCACCCATCAATCTATAAACCATAAAGCATCAAACTAACCATGTTTTAAGAAGCAACTCAAAAAATAACCCAGGCATGCATAGGTACAATACAAAACAAAAAATAACCAATAATGACAAAATGAATAACAGAAAAGAACGAAAAAGATCGAAAAAGAGGCGTATAAAGCATGACCTAACAAGATAACCAAAAGGACCTACTCACAACTAACCTAGATTTAAGGCAACTTTGTACCCAACGCTTAACAAGCCATCTTTTGTAAAAATCTTAAGAACTAAAATAACAGAATAGAACCTGCTTCCCTCTAAACCTTTCCATCACATTAAATAAATAAAAACCATACAATAATCACAAAAATTTCAAAAACTAGCCAATTAATCCAGTTTTTGGGCATATAATTATAATTTGGGCCAATTGCCAGCCAGTAACTGTGGAATTTAAAACCCCCGAATGGAGTTTTCCATCCACTTTTAGCAATATTTAACAAAATCTCCAATTTTGCAATAATAAGGCCATCAATTGGCTAGTTTCTGGGTTACCTATGGTAAAATAGGCAAGCCGTCAGATGCTGCTCAAATTTGGTCTATTATGTTCAGGATAGATTTGCTAAAAAAAATTAGGTCGTTTGGTTGATTCCATTTTGTTTTAGAACTTTTTTGCTAAAATGACTACTCAACCCATAATCAACAGCATTAATTAGTATTTGCTTAGACTAGTGCAGTACAATTACCTACCAGCATCCCACAACTAACCAAGTATATAAATACCTACCACCCTACACAAGTTTTATGGATCGTTTTATGAATAGCTGATCCCAAATATGTTTGCTGCATGTGCATTCGTTATCATGAATGTACATTAAAATAACTTACAGTAAATTTAATTCAAAGTAATTCCATTCCCTGCAACCAGCAAAGGCAAAACAAAACTTCCGAGATGATTGAAAATGTTGTTTTATTAGGTATGGAAAATATCGGAGGATCTTCCTCCTGTAATATATTTATTTATTAGCGCTAGCATTAGCGGCGGCTGAACTTCAATACATGTATTGAAAACAGATGTAATTTATAAATCGGCATTTAGTTGATAATTTGTATGAACATTGCAAGAGACCGCAATGAAAATACTGCATGTTTTACTCAATGCATTATGCATAGGATGTTTAGAGTAGGAGGCCGACAATGGACTTGAAAAATCATAGAATAAGAATTGCATGTAAGATTTCCAGAGCCTTTTACATTTGCTTAGGTATGCGGTATGTCTATAAATTTGAATTTAATTTTCTAAACGACTTAAATCGGCCCGATGGGTTATGGCTACATGCACATTATAGAAGTAATGTCAATGCTAATTGATTAAATACATTGATTCCTCTATTGCCTACAAGTTCAATTGTTCAATTATTTTCTTTACTGAAAAATGGTAACATGTCGCAGACAGAAAGCAGAATGATGAATAAAGTTCACAGTGATATAAATAAAAAAAACTTTTCTTTCCGCTCCAAATTTGTTTCTCTGTCATCTTTTATGTGTATATTCATATATTTACTATATATCTTATATTCTCTTGTTTACACTTCACTCTTGATTTATATTTATTTATTATATAGTTAGTTTGTTTACAGTTAGTTTAATTAACTAAGTACGTACATAACACAATTTGATATTACTTTATTTTTTGCTCTGTTATTGGATTTTATAATCTGTTGTGCAAATAAGTCTATTATTATTTTCTTTGTGCTGGTCAGTCTACCCCGGCGTCCATCTACTCCAGAGAGCCCCGCCAGCGAGCCTCGTTACTCAACGATCACTCCCCACGTCCGCGGGGTAAGTGGTCATTGAGACCGCAACTAATGTGTTCTGAGTAGACCTAAATCAGACAAGTATGTCGGCCTTCTGCATCTTCCCGGCTATGACTTTTATTAATTTTTATTTTATTTTCCCCCCTAGCCCCTGACTGGTCCAGAGAGTCTACCAGCCTCGTTTCCCAAAGACCACTCCCCGCGTCAGCGGGGTAAGTTGTCATAAGGCCGCTATTAATGTGTTCTGCGTATATGACTTTACTATTATTACTATTATAATTTTTTTTAGGACAACCAGTCACCCTTCTCTGTAGCTCCGACATATCCACATATGATATGGGAGCTGGAACAATACCAACAGTCACTCTCCACGTCCATGATTTGTTGATTATTGGGCCCGAGAGTCGTGTGCCTTAAGTACCTCTGCTGAATTTAGGCATGCTGGACTGATTTTTAATTCCAAAAGCAGTGTGTGTTTAACTCTACCGAGAGCTCCAAAAGTCAGTACCAATAACTTAACAATATGACCTGGATAGTCTGCGGAGTTCAGACGAGCAGACTTGCGAAGAGCAGACGTCGATATTTTGTCCGTTTTCCTTCGTCCTTCGTGTCCTTCTTCTTCGTTCAAGATAAGGTTGTTAACAAAAAACACGGTATCCGCGAATGGACGGACAGAAGCACGGACATTTTGGAAGCTGACAACTTCCAAAATGTCCTCAAAGTCCTTCCAAAATTTTTTCTTCACTGGGGAAGTCGAGGAGTATAATGACGCGAATATTGTGGGTCATCTGACCGAATCAACCTCCAATTTCCCGTTTAATTTGACTGATTTCATGACATAGACAAAGGATGATTACCATTTTCTTATTTACCATATTAATTAACAATCAATTAAACATATTCAATAACGTGTCAATTCATCAACCGATTGCTAAATGAGCCGTTGATTGTTGCAACTAATTAGGCCAGAAGCATGAAATTCCAGACAACGTATCCATCCATAGACCTAATAATAGTGCGGGCAATAAAAAACGGCGTAGTCATTATTGGTAAGTAAGAATGAAATTGCCTTCTACCTCAGCTAGATGGAATCAAATAATTACGTTGATAGTCTCGCTTTTCGGAAGCCACGGGATATGTTAATTATTACTTATGTAAACCATTCAACACGCAATGGCCTTTACACAAATAAAAAAACATTATTAATGGACATAGGATTTAAGTATAAAACCCACTCAAATGTAATTATATCGTCGTCGGTATTTATTGGTAACACTTAATGATCGAACACGATTAATTTACGTTTATCAGAACAGGGGTACTCAGTACAAATGATATGAATAAATGATATAATATATATATTTATTCATACATAGCCAATACAATTTTATTTATAATTTTAAACTGCTTTTGCCGCATCAGAGATCTCTAAAGAATTTGGAGAAATGAAACTTTTCCATTAATTATTTTTTGTGGTAAAAAAATGTAACCCTTCTTTACTCCTTGTAATCCTTGTAATCCCTCAAGTGGCTCAACTGCAAAGAAAAAGAAGCAATGGGATCATTATTATGTCATGTCTCTCCTGAAAAATAGTATGAAATTTCAAACAACTGTTTTAAATTTATTATCATTAGAACCAATTACTAGCAACTCTTCCAACACACCGGTAATATTCCTCACTTTATGTGATCTAGAATGGTCACAACCAAAGCAAAACACATAAAAACTTGAAGGAGATTAAAGCATTAAACAAAATAAATAGTATGTCCTTAGATGTCAGCCTTTCCACATCAACAGTTTCTTAATTTACAACGTAGGCACAATTACCATCCCCCATCAATAATAATGTATGCGATGCGCAGAAATAAGATCCAACCCACTTTAGTAGGGGCAATAGATAAGGTGATATAAGTAAGACTCCTTTGACCAAGAGGATGTTTTGATTGGAAAAATTTTTCCGCCAATAAACAACAACACCTCTAATACAAGGACAAAGTGCTGCCTCGTGACGTCACCATCCGGAGGCCTACGAGATACTTATGTTATTACGGGCCTTACGTAGTTATTTAGGTAGGTTATTTAGGTAAATGTTAACTGTTGACTGTTAACTGTTTCGAAATACAGTCAAGATTACATGTGTCTAATTATTAGAGTCTAGATGGTTATTTGTTTTAAGAAAACTGAAAAGTAATTCGTGATTAATTTTAGACACAGGAGCAATATGAACAACTTCTTTAAAATTTGAACAAATGCTAGTAATCATATATGTATGTCGCTAACGAATCGTTATTATTTATTGCAGCTCCTACAACATTACCACCTTTATAATCTAAATATGGATCAATGTGAATTTGATCCATTAGTAAACTAACATATTTGTCTTGGTCTTTTAAATATTTAAAGATTTTTTGTGCATATGTTAAAAAAAATTTCTTCTCATCAATATGAGGATCAGTTAGAAAACCATTACAGACTCCTTTGATTGTTTCGGGATGGGGAAAAATTATAGGTCCACGATTTCATAAATATCTATATGCATGAGGACTAATTGTATATAAAATTGAGCAAAAAAACATAGTGGTAGTGGAGTATCTATAACGTTCTTTTGATAATGTAAAATTTAAGTTTTCGGACTTTTTGGACAACTTTTCCATATTGCTAACACAAATTTCCTAAACCTAGAAAATCTGGATTCATACGGTATTGTTAAACATTTTGAATTATGTACTTGAAAGATCAAGGTATTGCGATGAAACTTAAATGTTAGGGTTTTTTCTTAATGTATGTATGGGAACTGGCTAGGGAAATAACAACCTCCTAATGTAGATTTGGATATATTGGTACATGCTTTTAAAATGGGTGGCCGGCGAATGTCGTTACAAAGACCACGGAAACAGAAACTAAAAATTCTAAAATTAAGATGTTAACACCAAACATATTTAAGACTTAGGGCTGCTCTTGCCTAAACACCAGGCAGATAACTACCAGATAGAAACTCGTTGTCAACTGTTGACTTTAACCAACAGGCTCTTTCAGCTTCCTACTACGTTCAAGTATGGTTAGGACACAATCTGTTAATGTGTTTTATTTCTGCGTATCTATTGCTGGCAGCACATTTTTCGGATGCCGGCGGTATTTTAGGCAGCAGGATTTTAATGCAGAGAAATGAATGCATACACTACCTGTTGATGGATCTTGGAATAAACAAAATTTGAATAAATAATAGCTATTTATGTAACCAGTTGGGAAGATAACTATTTTGTTTAAGGATCAAAAAAGGATACGAGCTACACAAAATTGTGTTTCCCAACGTGTTTCATATAACGTGTTTTTTCTAATTTTCACCAATAGTGAGGGATTTAGGTCTTACTAAGAGCAAAGCAGAAATATTTGTCATGGCGGCTTAAGGAGTAGAATTTATTGGATCCGAGATGTAAGATTTCTGTATACAGGAAAAGTCATCTCACTTTTGCATGTTCCTATCAAATTTCTGAAAGCAATCGTTAATGTTATTGCTCTGATATAAATTGACTTTTTAGTGAAATAGTAATTCAATACAATTGGCGTATATTTATAGACAGCTCAACAAGAGGTCTTAAAGCCGTTTTGCTTCATAATGGAAATCAACTTCCATCAATTCTCAGGGTTTTTTTGTTGGATCAATTGGGTGTCATACTAGTGGACAACCACAAACAGCATCCCAAAGTTTCATTAAGTTCTTAGGAAATCTGTTCTTTAGTAAATCTGGTTTCATAAGGTATTTTGAATCCTGAACTTGAAAGGTCAAGGTATTGTGAAGATAGATCGTATATCTACATTTCTTACCTAAATTATCCACCAGACAGGTCTTATAAACGGAAATAGTTTTTCTTTCTTGTCCAAACTTGTAAAGGAAAACTTAGTACATTATTTTTGAGTAATTTTAAGCTCGCATTTTGGGTTGTATGCAATCATTCCTATAAACATAGAATCATCCTAATGTTCTTGATTAAATACTAACAAAAACAGTCCTGGCGATGGCATACAGGGAAACAAGAAGCTACAAAATTAAGGCAGTGTTGTGTCTCTTTCTAGTGTAATAAAAATATGAAAATTCCACCGCCACCTTCGGATAAACCTAACATATAATTCCGATCAGTATTCTTTACAGGTAATCTATTAATAATAATGACAATATATTTTATGTAATTTATGGTCATTAAAAAACAATATATTTTCTAAATGAATATGAAAATAATATATTTAATTTTTTGTAAGATTTAACCTGTTATTATGGATGGTAGATAACAATGGTCGTTATCATTATTTTTTTCTCTTATTTATTATAAATTAATTTAGTATAATAGCACTTTGTAGGTAGTAATATACCTATGCATTTTCAACACTGCGAGAGCAATGGGTGCGATGAATATGAATATTTTTTTAAGAATGTGTCTGTTGCTATTACTGGTAGTACCAACATCCATAAAAGTAAATATCCCGAATTTATTTATTAGATATTTATTTCTTAAATAATTATTTACCTATATATTTTAGGCAGCGAGTGCCATAATCGATGTATTGAAGGATAAATGTCCTGAATATAAAGAAGAGAGTCTGGCTAAGTTTACTCATATCCAATTTTTTCTTAAAGATCATAAAACATACATTACTATCAATGCAACAATACTCAAGCAGTGGCCAGAAGAGCTTAAGGTGACTATTTTATAAGTTCTTTGCTATTCTGTTGATCTACTGTTTTTTTTGCTACCAATATTATTTCCATTGATGTTATGGGGTAAGCATTTTACTTTATATAATAACCGTATTTATATCTTCTTTGATAACATCGTATATCTAAAAACGCCTTTATATATCTTAGACTGTAAGTGTTTGATAAATTAAAAACAAAGCACTCAGTCTTAGATCCATAAAAGCACTTAAAGGATATATATATATATATATATATATATATATATATATATATATATATATATATATATATATATATATATATATATATATATATATATATATATATATATATATATATATATAGATATATATATATATATATATATATATATATATATATATATATATATATATATATATATATATATATATATTGAAAGTATAATTATTATTCAAATTTGAAAAAATTAATAAACACCAAATTTATTCAATTCTATTTGTACTGCAGATGGAATTGTTCGTCAAAAAATGTAAAAGTAAGGAAGCTTTAGACACCTGTGAAGTTTATAGATCCTATAAAATAAGAAAACTTTGCGGCTTCTTCTTCTCTGACAAACTACCATGGGCATCATTCTTGAGTCAGTATGGTCCAGATGTGTCTTGTCCATTTAAGAAAGTAAGCAATTCATTAAATTAATGTTATATATGCGTTAAGAGGTTTATGTAATATCCCTTCTTGGTCACTGGGGCCTGACGACATGCCCCTCAGCTGATTTCAGGCACTTCTATACCAATCCCGCGGCTTCGGTAGTCAAGCTAATATAAAACCTTCAATCTCTGAACTAAAACACTAAACCTTGACCCTTAAAAAACTAAAGGTCAGTTTTAAAACCCATGTCTTCTATATTTCTATAGTAGACTCCGTGCAATAGTTTATCTCTGTGTTGCTGAAAACGAAATGTATTTCCAGGAGCCTTGAGGTAGGCTTTCAACCGAGCAAGTTCCAACTCGGTGAGAGAGTTTGGGTGTTCAAATCAAATGGTGTGCAAAAGTTCCTGTCTCATAACATGAGTCCGGTAGAAGGTTTCTTAACGGAATTATATATTTTTGGCCTGCTGGCCTCTCTGTTGTCGTGGGAGATATAACCGCGGAACGGACGATTTTGGATGCAAACTCCGACAGATATGCATGCTCCTCCTATTTGGCTACCTCAAGGAGTAGAGTAGATCCAGAACGGCAAGCATATTTGTCGCCGACACTTTGTTGGTCCCCAACAGCTCTGAGGACCAGATCTGTCGAAGTAGGTGCCGCTATTTGTTGCGGAGAGCGTATTTTATAGTATCTACCTCCTGGACGTGACTTTGTGGCATACCCAGGTAGACATACGTCTCTCCGGCATCAAGGTGTGAGACGCTTCCGTCTTTCAGATGTGCATCATTTCCGTAGTCCCCGCATCGTCCTCTCTTGAGATGAATCAGTACACATTTATCCAACCCAACCTCCATATCAATATCTGCTGTGTACTCTTGCACCACCCAGTCTGCCGTTTGATGGTAAGCTGGAATTATTTTCTGATCAGAGAGAAGCGTGTCTAGCACCTTTGAGAACAGCTTTCAGCAAAACCACAAGCCTAACATAATGACCGGGATGAAGCCTGCAGAATTCGAAGAAAAGATATCGATATATAGTCTGTTTTCCTTCTTGGCTCATTACGTCTAGTCGGGGCACACAATTCTCAGACCCAATAGTCACTTATATCACCTACATCTCATAGCCAGAGAGCAACGGTATCACCATTATAATGTTGTATCTTTTTCCTTTTAAGGGATCGTACGCTTTAACCAATGCGACTATGGATCCAGGAAAATTTCCCCATTGGTCAAGAGGTTATTGGAAGATTACGGGAGTTATAAGAGATGACAAAACGAATGCATTTGTATACTGCGGCATTATAGGATTAACAATGTTATAGTATTTGTTTACTTATATAATTTTCTTATTTCCTAAATTATACACGTGTGTTCTATTATTGCAAATTCACCCATCTTAAGAAATTTCTTCTATTTGCTTTTATTATAATAATTAGTTATTATAATGACTATTATTATACTATTATACTGATAATATATTGCACTATAATTTTTTGATGTATCAGTGATGTAAAGGTTTCCTGAAACTTGAGACTTATGATAAGCTTGAGACCCAAAAACAAAACGGTAAATTAAATTACTAAACTGTCGAGAGAATAACTTTAATTAAAATCCAGAAGAAAATCGGTAGACAGATCTCTTGATATCACAGCTTCCTATTCTGAGGCTAAATTTGGCTGGCTTCTGGTTCCAACTTAACTTCCTAAAGGACGGTCTTCTGACAACCGTTTTAGACAGAAATACCGTATGACATTAGCCAAAAAACGTGTAATCTTTTTTCCAAAAAACCAAATAGGTATACGACTGTAACTATGTCCAATACAAATTATTAGCCATAGTTCATTGTACCCATTTTTTGCCCTAATTTGCGATAGATTTCTGACATCCATATTCGTTTTTTTATGTCAAATCATCCCCATAATTTGTCCTTATCTCGTGAAATAGAAAGATTCATGAAAAGGAAGCTCGTCATGTGAAAAACAAGAAAATATATTCAAAAATTCATATTGAAAAAAAAATTAAATGTTATAGATTTTTAGGTGAATCATTAATTTCATCATCAGTCAGCAAGATTACGGTATATCTTCGACGACGATGTGAATACTGATCTTCAACAGGACGAAGAACAAGATTTGTTTCCTCCTACGAGACTGAGACTGAACTATTTGATGCTGACTGTTAATGAAATTAATGATTCACCTAAAATCTATAACATTTTATTATTCAAGCTATAGGGAATTTTCCCATTTTTTATTGCATAAAAATATTCTACCATACTGAATAAGATATGCGAAATATGACGCTTTAATTCCCTTATGACGCCTTAATTAAAGTCTCGAGAGCGCGAACACCGTTTGAAACAGGTTCAAAGTCATGACGCTACATCCTGCGATTTACAAACGATGATGAGACCGATTTGGTCAGCTACAGGAGATGCCAGCCCTCGACCGCTTGATTTCATAGTTCATTCGGCCGCTTCGGCGCAACGCCTACCGATTATTGCAGGCTGTGACGTCACAACTCGTTTTGGGCAACATCAATTTTATCGCTGTTTAGATCCTTCATACTGATCGCGCGGAATTAGAAATCTTGTTTTTGTGTGAATTAGACGTTGTATTACGTTATAGCTATGTTTTTTAGTATTATATTTATATTTAAAATTTTAGTCATGTCCCCTATTGCTGCACATACTTGAGCAGTTGAGTCAACTCCCTCGGCACTCGCAGTTTTGGATGCATTCATGTTTGCAGAAGCATACGATAAGGGAGTAAATTTTCTGGAGCAGCAGGATGAGTAGGCATAATAGGATGAAGAATATGTACAATATTTTTCCAACCCCACATAAATGGATCTCTTTGCTCATTGAGCCATTGCTGCGTTTGATGGTAAGTTCTATAAGATTATTATTTAGCAGCCGCTGAAGTAGGGGAAGTGCAGTTAAGTTGAACATAGAATAAGAGAACATAGGGAAAGTCTAAATCGCCGGTGTTTTTAGATACAAACATGGAAAGTAGAAATGTTTTCTAGTCACTGCATTTGGATCTGCGTTTGGATGATCGAATGTAAAAACTTCGTGAAAAGTACGATTTCATTTCCGATCCTGGAAATTATGTCATTGTTCCCCCTACATATCTCCGTAACCGTTTACTTTATCATAATTATGTGTATGAGCGTTTTTGTTCAAAATTTAATGTAGATCATTTTCGTATAAGATGATATTTGCGCCAGGCCTCGTAGTTTTTGAGATATTAGCGATAAACTGTGAAAAATCATCATTTCACCCTCTATCCCCCAACCCCCGTTTGGTCGTTTAACTTTTTACAACTTACTTAAGAGGAGGGTATGGAACCATTTAGCGTTGGAGATCTTTTTTTTTATGTTTGAGATTGGCCGATTTTTGTGTTAGTTTTGCTGTACATTATATTGGTCAAATTCGGGAACAATTTTTGAATAGTGAGAATCTTTTCTGTTATGATAACACGCATCTTTTTTGGGGGGCTTGGTAACCATATCAGATTAACACCATAGTTGATACCTCTTAACGTTTTTGTCAGTTTTTGGTTCTTTTTCTAAGGTTAACGTTTTTTTATATATATCTTATTAATATAAATGTAAATTAAAATTATTCTTACTGGACAATTTTTTCCTTGTCTATTTCCTAAATTATATAATTTGTAAATATGTCTAAATATGAGGGGACCGCCTAGCCGCGAGACTAGACCGGTAAGATCTCGATCCTCGAAGTTAAGCAAGGCGTGCGTTGGTGGCACTTCGATGGATGACCTAGGCAGGCTTGGGGATGGGCTGTGGCAGTCCAACTGAGACCTGGGAACACTCAACATGTGCCGTGGACCCGTGGTCCCAGTTAAATGGTAATGAGAACCAGAGTAATAATCTCGGTAACTCAGAACCATACTATCATACATAAAAATTGGAGAGACTTTGCCACCAAGCCACCCGTAATAAATAGGACGGTTTGAAGAAAAGTACTCAAGTAAACAGGAGAATATGGTGCAAAGTTTCGACTTAACAAATTATAATTAGTAAGTTTTATATTATACGAGAAGGGAAATGAGATTTAAATGAGTTGAAGAGGAATAGCGACCGATATAGTAAGCCGCGGACTGGAGACCCTAGTTCTATTCACAATAAATTGTGAATTTTACAATTAATATCCTTTTGTATTGCATAGTGATGTGATTTACCGCTTCTGTAGTAATTGGTACGGGTTTTCTTTGTAAAATACCGCACAATTTTTTGCTCTAGTTTGTATATCAAAAACACTATAATAACCTACAACCTTAATAACTTAATAATTTACATTTAATTTTAATTTTTTTTACATCTTAATGTAAGAGCTTCAATAAGGCAAAAATCAATTTAAATCAACCCTCAGCAATACTATAATACGTTATTTTGAGTATCAACTCCGTCTATAGATAACAATTACTGTTATACACTAAAATACATTAAGAATTACTGTTATTATAGTCGTAGTAGTAAATGAGTATCAATGTGTCATTAAATAATAAGTGTGAGTGTAATATCTACAAAATATATGATGTGTTTGTTATATTTTGTATTTGATATGCATTTGTTATATTTTGTTTACTTCACTATGTCAAATGTATACCCCATTGTACCTACTCCTTCTCTTCATGAATAGTGCTTTGATGCACTTATATAAAGTACCAAGTATTACATTTTGTTGTAATACTTGGTACTTTTGTGTAATACTATTTTGTATTTGAATATAGCGTAATTCATTCGATACTATTTTATATGGTGACGAAGAATTAACAATCAGGAAAGGGTACCCTAATAGTAAGAAAACTGCAATTTGAATACATTATAATGCTTTCATAGGTTCATGCATGCCTCAGACCTCAGACCTGTTGTATGGAAGTGTACGATTTTGACGTAATTATCGTAGTAGGTTGAGAGCGAGAGGTCAATGTAGAAGCAACTTAGCCTGAGGCAGTACGTTATTATAAGCTGTGGCAGTACTCAGACTCAGAACAGGTTCCCCATTTCAGTAGCCAAACGCGATGGATCGTGTGTACATATTATTATTGTTCGTATTAGCAGAGTCCTGTGATTCTTATAAAGCCTAAAATAAAAATTAATGAAACAGTTTTCCTTTCAGCCAAGACAAATTTTGAAGTAATATGTTTTTAAGCAATTAATTAAGAACTGCATGCACTCTGTAAACATAATATTAAAAATGATGATATCGGACACATTTCGTACAAAACAGTAGAATCACCTCACCGTTTATCATCATTTTAAAAGTTGGCCATTTGTACAGGCTATATAAAAAGGCAAATGGACCATGCATTCTGCGTTCTGCGACTTCCAAGGCATACTTTCACTTAAATCGTAGTAGTAGAGACAGTTTACACAGATGTCCTCTTGCACAGATGTCCTCTTGCACATGTATCCAAAATTCAATAGTTCTGAGTTTTTAATGCGAGTTTTCAGTTTTTAATGAGATTTTAATAATCTTCTTGCACCTTCTACCTTTTGGGTCAGCTTAAAAATGTTAAGCATCATTGGCAAAGGCTCATATATTTAGAGTCAATAACATACACATCAAATGTAGCTTTTTGCATGCATACATACCAAGTTCAATCTGATATGGATTTCTAGTTTTCAATGTCTTTCCTCCTGGGGTTGTTTTCACCCATTGCGCCAAATTTACAGGGATTGTACGCGATATCGAATGACCGTATTCTCGACTTCTAATATTTAATAAATGCTTACGATGTGATCGTTTTCTAGCAACAGGCTGGAAGACAGATTATGTTATAAATCATAAACTACAGTCATTGATACTGATTTTATTTTTGCGAAAACTAGGAACCGATAATACGTATGGATTTCCAATGTTCAAAAATTTACCAGCAATTAAAATATCTAGGTAGTACCTCTTATTACTCATTTCATCTTATTGTCCTCATTTAATGGAAGTTTGCAGAATGGAAGACTGCAAGGATTGCAGTCAGCATCATCCTGAAAAATCATAAATTTACTTCTGATTTATTCATATGTTTTATTAGGATGGTAAAGAGAGGAAAAGAGACTAAAGAAAAATCTGTTTAAAAAAATACAGAAATTGCCACCAAGCAATCTTCTTACACATTGGAAATGGTAATGAATGCAGTTTATCATGGATAAAATGAAACACCTATTCACTGGTATATATATGAGTAAACATATTTATTTAAGTATTTATACAAATACAGCTAAGATGACATAACCTAGTTTACCTAGTTTATCACAAAAAATGTCAGATATTCGCAGATAATTCACTAGATGAGCTAATGAAAATATTAACACGTCATTAAGGAACACCCTGTATAAATTGCATCTATTTTCTTCAATTTCATTTATAATACCTAACACATAAATATCTGAATTATAATTAAACAACTAAATTTAAAAATGACTACAAAATTTTGTAAATTCATGGCATTTTTAGTTGTCAACATTAATTAGGCGTGATATGCTATCGAAAAAAATGTATGTAACCGCTCAGAAAACATGTTTCGCATTTGTCTCTTGGTTTTAATTAAATTTCATGGCCATCAGTTTCTGTTCAGTATTTAATAATATCACAGATATAATCTGGTGAGGTATTTGTTTCATAACGCATCTATAACTTCTTTGGCGGCCTAACTAAAATAAAATATACTACTTTCTATTCTACTATAAATATCTCGCGTAGGTATAATCTGTTTTGTCAAAATGCGATCTAAATAATTCAGTTGCCTTGTGAATAGGAATGTGAATTCCACATTAAATTTCCAAAGAAATTTGATAATTCTGTATGGTAAAATTTATATTTTAAAATAAAAACGTTGTTACTGCGAGGATAAAATGTGTGCATGTACACTACACGGTACTGTAAATATTGGGTAATCCAGAACATCACCGGTAGATATACGATTTTTAATGAGGTTTTTTTTATAGTCTGCCGCCAAAGTCGAAAGTAATTTGGAAAGAATTTAGATTAAAATCTTTATAAAAACGCCCACTCAACTCAAGGTTGAACGGCAGTAGATACACATAACACTACGGCGATGGGACCAAAATCAAGAGTGGAATGTATCAAAGCTAAATTGATTATCGCGGTTGAATGCTTTAAGCTCTCCTTGTTAAATATTTTTGTTGAGCTGCAATAAAATGAAAGCATTTTAAGCATTTATGAACCATATCTTCATAAGTGGTATTATAATCGTAATATTTTTATTGAGCTGCAATGAAACCGTATGATATCAAAGAGTATTTGAGAGGAGTCTGTAACTTTTGTCTGCAACACCGAAACGTTGTGTTTCGGTGTTGGAGGAAAGTTGTACGAGTATTTGGATGTGTTTCATGCTAAAAGTTACAGACTCCTCTCAAATACTTGAATGAACTCGATGTTGAATGACTTCATTGTTAAATGAACTCGATGCGCGTTTCGCTCACCACCAGTATTTAAACCGTGCATGCTGTCCAAGGCAAGTAAGGGAAGCATTGCTTCCCCTAAAATATAGACTTAAATTTATTATATATTAAACTTCATTATTTAAACCCCATTTTTACATTTTTATTATAAAATTGGAACACTAGAACTAATTTTATTAATATAATTTTTAAAGAGCCATCGCAAATGATAAATTATTCTGCGCCGTATGTGTCCCGACAGCATTTGACAATGACGTCATATCTGAGCAAACAATGACGTCATATCCGACCATGAACGAACGTGCCATATATGTAACACGATATGTAATGTAATGTATAACACGATATGCGATGATTTCAGTTCAATATATCAAATCAGCATAGACAGCATGTTTTGTTTGGTATTTTCACAGTAAAAATGAATTAATTAAAAAAGTCTCTTGTTAATTAATAAAAACTATCGGTCATAGGCGTGTCGAGGCAGCAAAATAGTTCTAATTTCTGATAGACATTACAGATTTTCATATTATTTGTTCAGAAGTAAGTGTTAAGTTTGTTTCAGAAACACTTATTAATAAAGTTTGACGTATTTTAACCTGCATTTAATTTTTCCCATTCTATATTTAACAATTGGCTGATTTTAATTAATAATTAATAAACAAATTACGGATCTCGGGATATAATCAACAGAATTACACCAAAATAAACACTCTGGGTTTTCGAGGTCTCTGATCACGATATTGACGTAAAGATTGGAAAATTCAAAATTGCGGATCCAATATGGCCGATATGTCAGGTTAAACTGATGTTATGTTTTTAATGTAAATAAAAAACAGAAATGAACAGGTGGCTTTATAAAAAAAATCGACATATTTAATTAAAAAAATCAATATATTCGTTTATGTATAACAATGTATTTCCTATAATATGAATAAAAATAGTGGGTTTTCCAGATATATGTTTTAAGAGACAATTTTTTATTTTTCGTTTGTGTGTCAAGAAATGTATAATATTGTATTAAAAATATGCATTAGGGAAAACATATTTATCTTTAATCAAAAATGTGGTTCACTGAGAATGATTTTTTATATGATCATGTCATTATTCACATTATTCACCACATTTATTATGATCATGTCAAATTAAACTATTAGTGATAAATAAAATATTGAAAATAAATGATTTTTTTTAAATAGAGAGTAAAACTACACATAAATATTTTATAATAGGTTGCTGAAATAAAAGTATAACACATATTTAAATACAAAAAATATATTTAACTATATTAACTATATTACATTAACATTAACTATATTAACTATTAAATTATTTTTAATATAAATAACATAAAACTTTTTACATTAATCATTTCAATTATTCTCTTCGTCACTTAGCCAATTGTTAATAAATAATGGTAAAAATCCACTACAGATCAAAGTACATGTCAAACTTGACTAATAAGTGTTTCTGAACACTACAAAAAAAAATAGGAAAATCTATAATGTCTATGAGAAATCAGAACTTCTTCGGTTTTTCTTGACACGACTATTCAGATCAATTTTAACATCAACTGTTTGTAGTAATACGCTACATCAAAAAGATTAAAAATTGAGTTACACCTCAAATAGTTCAGTTTCTAAGAATTGCTTCCCTTATTTGAAATGTCACCGCACACCACTGATTTAAATCCTATTTGTTGAACTGTTGAAATTTAACGGTTGACTGGACCCAATATTAAGCTGTTGATCGGTCTATATGCGATAGGCCTGTTGTTCCTATTCATAGACTCATAGCATTACTACATCTTGCTATATCCATGTTCTCGAAAACATCCAGCCGCCTGTTGTTAACAACATGTCTAATTAATATCAAACTACAAACTTATATATCTTCTGTTACTGTTTTCAAAAGCTATTCCTTATTACTGGTCATAATTATGCGTATCCTTTGCCGAACATACCTTAGAATAATATTGTATTCTAAGGTTACACTCTAAGGTTCTACAGTTAATTTCGTATATCCTCGACCTTTCGTTTGTTACAATAGTGTCCTTTTGATTTTTCTAAAGTTGTGGTCAATTGTTTCCAGACTTATAGTGTGGAATAAAATCAGCCTTCTAGCTCCTTTATTTCTGAAGGTAGACGTAGGGGTATAACCAAATGAAATTAATGTCATCTTGTAAACCTTTTGGGGCATAGGAAATGGGAATCTACAAGTTTTTTTAGTAGGACCCAGTGCCGGCTGATGCATGGGCACTGCAGTGATACAGAGCTCCCAAAAAAATAAGTAAGTAATCTAACTAAAATATTTTCTATACCAAAAAGCAAATATAATGCCTGGCATTCCGTCGTGTCCGACTAAAACGAAGCCGTGATTTAAGTGGGGAGCCTTGTTTTATTTAACGAAGGTTGAATGAATCAACTTTTGTGTAATACCTGTGTGAACTTTTTGAAAAAAACGTTATTAAGTGTAGATCCAAATATTTATTTTACATGACAATACGAGTACATGTTTTATTAAAATCCAAATATATCAGGCCATGGTTTAATCATTTTTGAAACACTGTAAAATTTCAATTACGAACATTATCTCATTACCCATATGATGTTTTGTAGATAATTTACCGCCTTGCGTCTCAATACACTATAAGTAATAACATAATCCCACTTGTAGCTGCTCGCATTTTCTGCAGCATTTTTCTTAAGGACCCATAATATGAACCATTAAGCCAGTAACCATATGAACCAGTAAGTATTAATTATGACATTAGATTATGTCAACAGTCAGAACTACCGAATTTTATTGAAGGAAATATACATGTAATTTATGTGTGAGGTCCAGGAGACGTTAGTACCTACTTATGATACTGCAAAAAATACAATATAATTTCTGAGGCTGAGGCTAATTTCCTGCAGTGCGCCGTTTGTGCTTCTGGCGTCAACTTCTCTTTAAAGCGCAGAAGTACCATTTTCCCCTACAGGCGGCACTCTAGGGGCCCTCAGGTAAGTACGAGTGGAGATGGCTGTATTACCAGAGGTCACATAATTCACAGGAATAAAGTCATATGACACCCACGGTATAGTCCTACCTATACCTGGACAATACAAACGAATTGCGTGACTAGAAAGTTAGTTAATCCTTACTCATGTTGGTTGCTACTTTGTAGTAGTATAATTTCGGTACTCGGTGGTCTCTGTGTCCTCCTAACAGGTGAAATTCTACTTCGGTTCGGTTTTAATATATAATCGGTGTTGGTTGGGTTGCTAAGTGACATCCACTTGACAGTTTCACTCGGTAACACTGATTCGGTATTGACTATTTTAGGTACTGCTAGACGGTATTAAACGTAAATGCTTACTGAATTCTTCACTGCATGAGAGGAGGACTGCTCTTAAGGATATAGCGGACGATGAGGGAACAGGTTTCCCTCACCACATCTCCTTCCATGAGCTAGAAACCATGTGCGCGGTATCGCTGCGCCAGCACCGACGGTCATGTTTCCTGAACACCAAGGTTCGTCAAGTGAAATTGGTATACCTGGGGCTGCTGTCAAGAGGTGTTTCTTGGCATTAGGAAATTGTTCACGACATTGCGTTTTCCTAGAACGGAGTGTTTTTCGCCTTGACTGTAAGCAGAAGTGAATGTACAATTTAATAACAATATATGTCTAAATAGAAACGGGTTTGTACGGCGTATATTAACTCGTTAAACTACAATAGAAGATTACGTGGCTTATAAATGACAGTAATATCGTTAAACTAGCGTAATGAGTGAAAAATTATTTACACTTCATTACAAATGTATACGTGAGTTTTATATGAGGCTGATAAACCAGAGAAGGTGACCTCCACGTTCTCCCGATTCGATTCCTCTAGATTATTGTTTAAATATTATCGCAAGAAGACATTAACAAAATCATGTCGTTATGGATAGAGATTTTTACATCTATTAAACTTATAACTAACTGTTAACTTTCTTAATTATAATGAAGACAGAAGGAATTTAATTAATACGTGGGTCAGTAAGGGTCGGGCCAGTTTTATAAAAATTATAAATTATACAAAAAAAAGTTACAACGTCTAGTAGAAGAGGTTGTTTAATTATCCAGCATTTTTGCGACCACCTGATTGTTGAGTTCATTCAACAGAAAATATAATGTCGAGATAGGAATATTGTTAAGTATAGCTTTCAGATATGCCGTGGGCTACCGTCGAGGCGGGCCCGGTCCAAAAAGTACAAAAAATAAATTGTTTCGTGGTATAAATACACACAGACGTATCCACGTTAAACAATCAGCGGCGGATATAAAGGTGTAATCCACATGCGTCTGTTCACCTTTCAAATTATTCATGATAAAATCTGTGGCGCGAAGCAATAGTTAGTGCAAATAACACCTTTTTACGCCATTAGTCTCCGGATTCTTAAATTCTTATCTTCCGAATATATCGTATTTTTATTATATTTTAAAATACATGCCTAGTTGGTCATGTTACTTTAGATCAGTAATTTATTGTGTTGTTATAATTAATGATTGTCACTTTTGCTCTTGATATAAATCTATACTGTGAAAATATTGAGCTGTATATCAAATGTAATTAAAATTAATGTCAGAAGTTATGCCATCAGTTCCATATTTGTGTTCATACTTGATATATATGATTTGGCCTTCTACGTTTTATCATTATTTATCAAGTGAACTGTAGCTGACGGTATACAAAAAATAACCATTTTTGAACCGATGCAAGACCGCAGGTGGTATTCCATCTGCGCCTAGAGTAAAAAAAAACTTCGACACATTATCTAAATTACCTAATATATATATATATATATATATATATATATATATATATATATATATATATATATATATATATATATATATATATATATATATATATATATATATATATATATATATATATATATATATATATATATATATATATATATATATATATATATATATATATATATATACATATATATATATATATATATATATATATGTATATATATATATATATATATATATACATATATATATATATATATATATATATATATATATATATATATATATATATATATATATATATATATATATATATATATATATATATATATATATATACACTGAGCTCGTAAAGTTTGGAATAAATTCAATTAATCGTTATTGAAGGATTTTCACAGGAAATCCTCGGACACGTCAACCTTATTTTATAAAATGTCACTTTTTTCAGCCATCGATTTTTTTTTTTTTTGTTCGTTTTTGAGCTATGACGTCATCGACAATTTTTTTAAATGACAACCCATATTTTTTTTCACGGATTTCGATAGAGCACATTTTTCTGAGTGCGAATATGTCAAAAACATAGTACCTTTAACATTAAAGTTTTCGAGATATTCGGTTGTAAAGTTTATAAAATGTACCATGGCACCATGCATAAGCTATCGGGCGGGTCAAGATTTTTAATAGCTTATTGATTCTAATAGCTTATAGCTTATTACATTTTAAAAGATTAAGGAGTAATATTATTTATTTTGGTAGCTTATCGAACATTTTGAAAGATTTGGGAGTAATCTGTTTAATTTTTTAACAATTTAAACAAATAAAAAAATATTTTAACAAATAAATGATAAATAATTAAAGTAAAAAATAAAATCAGAGTAAATTTTCAAAGTGACCTCTATTCACTTCCTGGCAATATCCCATCCGCCACTGAAACTCCTGCAGAACCTTACCAACAGTATCGGGTTGAATGGTTCGAATTTCATTGCGAATTCTGTCCTTTAATTCTTCGATGGTATTTGGTCTATTGAAATAGACTTTGCTCTTTAAATAGCCCCATAAAAAGTAGTCTAGGGGAGTGAGATCTGGAGATCTAGGGGGCCATTCGATAGTTCCCCTGCGACCAATCCAATGGTTAGGAAATACATGGTTTAAATAATCGCGAACGATCACTGCAAAATGGGGTGGTGCACCGTCTTGTTGGTACCATATCGTGTGATGGGGAAGATCTGGATCTACGTCATTTGGGTAAAGTACCGCAAGTGCAGGGACTAAGTCGTCTCTTAAAAATTCTAAATATATTTCACCTGTTAATACGCCTTCAAAGAAAAATGGGCCCAAAATACGATTACCTACAATACCAGCCCAAACGTTAACTTTTTGTGGAAACTGACTACGAGTTTCCATTTTCCAGTGTGGATTTTCAGGAGCCAATATCTACAGTTTTGCCGGTTAACTGTGCCGTCGAGATAAAAGGTAGCCTCATCAGAAAAAACAATATTGCGTAAAAATCCGTCGTCATCAATCAGGCGTTGCAACATGGTTTGGCAAAACTGTAACCTACGGTCAGGATCATCTTCGTTTAACTCTTGGACCAAAACCACTTTATACGGATGCCATTTGTTCAATTTCAAATATTTCAAGACGGAGCTTTGAACTATTCCGTTGTTTGCCGCCACTTGGCGGGTGGGTAAATGGGGATTTTCTTGAAGCTCTAGTAGAACATTCAATTTAACATCTTGTTGCACTGGTGGACGACCCGTTCTAGGGCGATCTCTCGTATGACCCACTTCTAAAAACTTTTGTTCTATTTTGCTAACGGTGGACTGTGTAATTGGTTCTCTGTTTGGATATTTGTTGTTAAATAAACGGCAAACTTCTACTTGTGTGCGAGCTCTGTCCCCGTAACCGATCATCATCAAAATTTAGATTCTTTCCCTTTCACTCAAACGACGGACCATTTTTAAATAAAATGAATTATGATGGAATAATGATTAATCAACTTACTTAATGATATTATTCAACTGATTAAAACACAAACTTGCGAGGAAAAACTTCAAAATTGTGACAACTGTCAAAACTGTTGTTTTTCCTGCGCTTTCTTGATAAATGATTAGCATTTGGTCATCGCTTGTATAATTCATTCTTAAAACTTTGCAACCGAATATCTCGAACACTTTAATGTTAAAGGTACTATGTTTTTGACATATTCGCACTCAGAAAAATGTGCTCTATCGAAATCCGTGAAAAAAAATATGGGTTGTCATTTAAAAAAATTGTCGATGACGTCATAGCTCAAAAACGAACAAAACAAAAAAAAAATCGATGGCTGAAAAAAGTGACATTTTATAAAATAAAGTTGACGTGTCACGTGTCCGAGGATTTCCTGTGAAATTCCTTCAATAACGATTAATTGAATTTATTCCAAACTTTACGAGCTCACTGTATATATATATATATATATATATATATATATATATATATATATATATATATATATATATATATATATATATATATATATATATATATATATATATATATATATATATATATATATATATATATATTTTAACGACGTACAGTGCAGCAATTTTTTAGCGACGAACAATCTGGTTTTTGTTTTAAAATATAGGTACAAGTTTTTATTATCTCAATTACAAAACTAGTTTATAAAACACTATAACTTATACGAATCTTAGCTATGTCTTGAGAATCTTAGCTATGTCTTAGCTTATATCTTGAGAAAAGATATAAATATTTCCAAAAAAAATTAAAGCAATCTAGGTACATTGAACAAAATTAAACATCCGGCAAAACTTGGACTTCTACCCAAGGTGAAGTGGACGTCTATTGTCCACGTCGCCATTGAACGTCACTGTAGAATTTTATGGACATTATGGACGACGAATTAAAAATATAGTATGTGTTATCTAATTTAATTTATGACTAATGCTCCTGTTTCAGTTGTAGCAAATTGCAATAAGCAATTGCAAGGCGCTGCGCCATACGCCTGCCCCTATTTAAAAACTCCTGTCGGTTCGCTCCGAAGCGCATCCGACATGAATGATGAATTTCATAAATCAATAGAGATAGATTACCTCTGTACAGATTAATAAAGATTATTATCTATTTTGTTTTTACTTATTTTACATCACGTAGGTAAAACCAATCACCAGACTGCCAACAGCACAAAACAAATGTCCAATATAAAGTCGGCAATAAATACCGAACGAATGCAGTAGATAGTAATAACTTCTGAAGCTGAAATATTGCTGCTATTACTTTATCTCGCTGATTAGATGTGAATGCATAGTTTGTATGAATTACCTACCTACAATTATTTTTAACCTTTAGTGATGGAAATATATGACTTATTTCTAACTGACATTTAAAAGTAGACAGTTATAAGTACTTAATTTTCAATAAAATATACGTAAATATGTATGGAGAATCTAGGGGTTTAAAGTAGTGTAATATCGTTGGCATTTAAGGAACTAGACATTGCTAAAATGGTATCATATGACCGCAGTACAAGACAGGGGCGCTGTTGTCGTGTTTGGCATGTTACTTCGGAAACTGACTACTGAGAACGGTAAGCCTCTACTGAGTCAGGATCAGGGGGCAGAGAATAATGGAAGAGAACCAGAAAATAAACTGATTCCAAACTAATTTAAGATGCTCATTTATTAACACGGTCGCAGCGCCTCCTATATTGTACTGCAGTCATACGACGCAATTTTATCAAGTAGCTTGCGCCATCCTTTTTGTTCCTTCAATCAACGGTAATTTCTATCTTTAAAATTACTTGTTATATTATTTATTGTTTATTTTTTGACTTTTGTACGACAATTCCCGGTAGCAGAATGGGGTCCAGTCCGGGCCTGATGCCATGCACTTAGATATATTTTATATCGTACTTAAAACCTCGCAAGATAGGTCACATGTTCATGAAAAATGTTATTACATATACCCGCGTATGTCTTAATGGTTTCGATACCACCATTTAAGTAGTATTAAGTTCGATTCGCTAGATTAAGCGCACTATCACTAACAGTATAAAAGTAAACTTTAGTTATAGTAATGTGTCCCATAAAACAGTCACGGTGCAGTTGATCAAGCTGGTTTTAATTAAGCCGCATTTGTCGATAAGCCGCTAAACACTATAACGCTACCGCCAATGAAGGCATCTGGGTATGTCTTTCTCGCATTTTTTATCAAATGCGAAAAGAGCAAAATAGATTACAGAAACTGGTAGTATTTCAAATCCAATAAATCAGCCTATCAGTCCTACAATATATTTACTATTATATTTTATGTATTATTAATTTTTTATTATATTTACTATTAGATGATTTTATAAAATACACACAATTATTAGCAACATTTATAAAACACAGTAGTAGGCGTTGATGAAGGCTTCCGAGTTCACAATCATTAACACGATGGTATCTAGGGCCAGTGATTCGTAACCTGTGGTCCACGGAACCCCTGGGGTCCGTAAAGATCTTTCATGTGGTCTGCAAAAACAAGAAATATTTATTTTAAGAATGTGAAAAATTATAATAATTTGCAAAATGGAAATACAATGCGTTAACTCAAATAACAACTATTAAGCAGACTTCCATCGGCAAGCTCTTTTTAAGTAGGTAGTGTTATGTGATTTTTTTCTTGCGTGTAGGCATTTTAAAATGTATTACTCTATAGATTCCCGTATGCAAAATATGCCGACCGCCTTCTCATATGTGTTGTACATGTGTTGTACTACCCCTCCCCCTATCTTCACTGCTGGTAACAGTGTTAGTATACTTCGAAAGAAATGCCAGGAAACGAAGACATGAATTCGGAAATAAACAGTTCTAGTAGGCAACCCTACATTCGATTCCCGGCTGGGCTAACACAGTTTTCACTCTACTACCGTTTCAGAAGTGGGATGGGGAACTCCGTCTGACAGTACAGGCATTTATGAGATATACCCGAGGTGTCGGATTACGTACGGCCAACAGCCGAGGACGGCTGTGTTGTCAGGCTGGCCAGTGTATAGTAGGCAACCCTACATACGGGAACAATTATGTATAATGGGTTGTAGGAATTTAGGGGCAATTATGTGTAGGAAAGGAAAAACGTAGCATAAAATATGTAGCTTAGTTGGAAAAGCTAGTGGCCCAGAAATCCAAAGGTCCTGGGTTCGATTCCCGGCTGTGCTAAAAACATATTTCACTCTACTACACAGTGCTAATAGCCGCATGCACCGTACGTGGTAATCCTGGATTATATTTTTTAAGACCGACTTATTTTGACACATTTATGTTGCACCGTGTATTAAAGATCGGATTAATGTGACAAGACGAACTTTAATTGAAGTCGCCAATTTCAAGGGCTTAAGGCGGAGTTTAAAGTTAAGTAGTTAAGTCTAGTCACAAATAGGTTGTTTCATTATTTTTAAAAAGTGTTCAGCGCTATTACCTATTTTTTGCACTTTTAGGCTTCCTATAGCACATTTTTTTCAATAAATGTCCAAGCCATAGGGGAT